>BQNB010100911.1:2145-16250 GCA_026074375.1 Tanacetum coccineum | reverse complement strand
TAGCTTAGACGCTATCACACTTCCTTGGATCATGTCGGGAAGACCACCGACATATTTTTCAACTTCATCCGATTCTTCAGGAAACATTCTCGTGCACATCAATGCCAACTCTTGGAAATGTTAGCTATAGCTCTTCACATCAGTACCTTTCACCTTTAGGTTCCACAGTTCAATCTCAAGCTTCTTGATCTCGCCCTTTGGGCAGTACTTATCGGCCATCATCTTCTTTAAATTTTTCCAAGTCATTGCATATGCAACATCATGACTGACAGTCTTAACGTGAGAGTTCTACCACGTCAAGGCATTTCCTTGAAGAGTACAAGTAGCAAACTTGATTTGACATGCGACTGTACAGTTGCTTATATGGAAAACATATTTCATCTTTTCGAACCACTGAGTAAGACCAACAACTCCTTTAGTACCCTTGAAATTCAAGGTTTGACATTTGAGGAAATCAGTGTAGGTGCACTCACGAACAGTAGACACCTGTCTTCTTCTGCCACTTCCTGACTCGTGGCTGTCATCACCATTCCTGCTTCTGTCTGCGTCACATTCTGCCAATGCATCAGCAACGCCTTGGGCTATTAGTGCCTTAATTTGAGCATCGATCATAGGGGTAGTAGTTGTGGCGGTTCTTTCTGGCGGCATTTTCATCAAATCACAAGAAAATATAATATACGTTAGATTTCAAACAATCATAAACGCGACATGACATATGCAAAATAAATAAATTGAGATCACAGCACACAGGAGATATATAACTAAAGTGAAATCCATAATGACATAAATAAATCAACATCCATATATAACAATGTTGATAATCATACATGATAGTTTGGTTACAATGACCAGTACAATGAGATACAAAATGGAAATATAGTCCTAAGGCAATGCTAGCTGGGAGTTACCCATAATACTTAACATGCCATACAAGATAGCTAAAAGATGAATAAAATCCCTACAGCCTACTAGCTGGGAGTTACCCATAAAACTTAGCAGGCCATGTAGGATAGCTAAGAATGATACAATACTAATAGCTACTACCAGCATCATCAGCTGGTCCTTCCTGAGGTCCTGCCTCTACAGTGTGTATACGCTCTCTAAACCTGTCGTGCTCGTGCTGAATGTGGGCCGTTAGTCTGTCCTCATCACTAATCCTCTGCCTTTGTAGTACATCAACAGCTCTCTGCAAAGCTCTAATCTGGGCCTCCATGGCCTGGATCCTGCTCTCAGAGTGAGACCATGCCTGTCGGGTAATAACGGCCTCACACTCATAAAAAGAAGCCATCGAGCGAAAGTATCTCCTCTCTATAATCAATAGAGAAACCTAAGCTCCTAGCAAGGCTCGGTCATCCTGTGCATCCTCACAACGCACTTAGAGCTCATGAGTCTCCTGTCTCTGACTAGTAGCAAGGTCTGTGACCCTCTTATTGACCACCCTTACGATGTTCATCACTCTACTCTTAGCAGCCCGGATACTAGCATCCATAGTATCAATGAATCTATAGTCAACCCTATAGGCTAAAGTCTGTCCAGCCTGCCTAGCAGCAACAACTGACTGGTATGTGCTATTTTACACATACCTTTTGCCTTGTAAAACAAACTCAAAAGACCAAAACTTGCGGCTAAGTGATGTAAGAGTAGGGTGGTGATGGTGTAAAGTGTATAGTATGGGTGATGGGTAGGTGGTGATGCATCTCTCATCATGGCTGCTCTACAACCTAGCGGTGCCTGAGCATAGGTAGGACTGGTGGGTGGTGGTGGTATCTGAAAAAATGGTGATGATAATGGAGTGAGTGGAGATGGTGGTAGAGTAGGTAAGGAAAGAAGCCTAGCAACCTCTACCTCAGAAGGAAATAGTATAGGTGCCTGGGATCGGACAAATATCCTAGAAGTAGTACGGTATGCAGGTGGTGGTGGTGTAGCCGCATACTTATCCATCTTAAACGGCTCTGTCTCCTCAATAGAGGGAACAAGATCAATAGCTGGAGAAGCAACAACAATAGAGTCGGCAGAAGCTAGGTTCTCCTCCCCCTCCTCCTCCTCCTCCTCATCCTCCTCATCCTCCTCAACATCATCATCATCATCATCGGATGACTCATCATCATCATCGTCTCCTCCATTGACAGGATAGTCGGCAGGATCCTCCTTTGTATCCTCCTCTAGATCGAAGTCAGCAATGTAGCCCGGTGATAGGGCTATAGGTGAAGCATCATCGGGTAGAGGCTGATCCTCTATAGGGATCTCATCATCAGATGGAGCAAGGTACTCTGGGTATGCTGGCTTCAGATCTTACACTTGTACATGATCCTCCAGCTTCATAGGGTCAGGTACATAGGCAAGTGATAGTGGTGGTGATGCCTGCTCCAGTGCCTGTCGGGCAGCCTCCTCATAAGGATCCTCAGTCAGGATACTCCATGATCGTGCCTCAGAGGAAATGGAAGTATAGGTAACTGCAAACAATTAGCCGTCTGATGACATGACTAAAATGTAACAATAATATAAACTTATATAAGTATATTATATAGGACCACTAGTAATATACGTAGTATATTATAAACACGTATATTAATCATGTAAGCATCTAGTCTAACCAACTAATGCAAACAAATAGTGTATGTATGTCCCGTGAAAAACTTTCATATGATGCAATGTTTAAAAACGATTATAGTCCAAGTAAAAATATTTGACCCTGGTTCGGGGGGGGGGGGGGTGGGGGGGGGGGGTACTAATCTTGGCATCTAATACCATCTGTAACACCCCCAAATAGGGTCACAACGGAATATAGGTCTAAGAGTGTTACTTTATAGATCAGTAGCACAAGATATGAGAACGACCTCTATATGAGTCGTTTAAAAATGATACATTGGATTAATTAAATTGTTTGTTACAAAAGCCCATAGCTTAACTTATTCATCCTTGAAAAGTGTAAAGATATTAATACATAACAAATATTCTAAAATGTAATGCACTTAAATCTTTATAATAAAGTGACTCCAAAATGATGACCACCAATGTATCCTTGTTCTTGCTTTATTGACCTGAGAAAAACATGCCTTAAAACGTCAACATAAAGTTGGTGAATTTACAGGTTTAAGTAATGTATAAAGTGGGACCGCAAGATTTCTAAGTGTAAGACATGTAACACATACAATATCTTAAAATGTAATTACGAAATTGTCGGTACCCGATCTACACTTTCACTTCGTATTGCGAACCACGAATCGAACCAAGAAACTAGAAAAGAGACAATGGTTTAGAGAGAGAAAGAAGAGAGAGAGAGATGAAGAAAAAGCAGAGATATTTTAGAATATTATTTTGAAAATGAGAATTTATGAGAATTAGATATTTTCTAAGAAGAAAATATCTATTTATACCCCTACACACTTAATGTGACGCGCGAGATATTTAACTAGGACTCGGGCTCGGGTTTTGCTTGGGATTAAACCCGAAACATATACAATATTAGTTTAACTATCGAGCCCAATTCCCGATAATATTATTTTACAACATTAACTAATTAATTGACCGAGACTTAAATACATAATGAACGAACTTCATGTTCGACTCAATATTTTGAGGCTAACAATCTCCCCCGAAGTGAGTTCAATGATGACACTCCTTCATGAGATAATGAGATTGCTTTTGTCGTTAAGCTCATGTGGTCTTGGTCTTTCTCTTTGTTCTTTGTTGTAAAAACTTGTCCTTCCATGCTTTGCGGTCTTGACCTTGAGCCTTTGTCAATATCTTTTATCGTTTATAGCCATCTGCGATCTTGTGTCATGACCAACATGCTCATACTTTTTTGCATTATCTTGATAGCTTTTAAATCAGAGTTAGCGGAAGTAATTTGTCTTTAAAATCTTAAATTTCATGATAGATTGTCTATTGTATACAAAAGAGGCATGAATATGGGTAAGAATCGAATTTGGTTGATTTAGGATACGTCACCACCGATTTACTGCAGTGTTTACGTTTAGTGATAATCGAGAAAAATTGATTTGAAAAATCAATCGACGTTAAACTTGTAAAAGCGTTTTTTGTAATACATCGGAGTTTTGAGCTTTTATCAATAATTCATCAACCGTCATATTGTATTCTCATTACTGGACCAATCGATATCCCATTGTCACAAGTTTGATCATATAGAATCTCCCGCAAGGTTGACCGCCTATAAAACTTTTTTTTTCAAGTTCAAGAACTTCTTTGATATGAATGGTACAACCTATTTTTACCAAGAGCTTGTTTGGATGCTGGCTCAAGCAGATTTCATCTATCATTGTGAATACATTAGTAACAACTCGTATGTTCTGGCAAATATTCACAATGATATAGCGTAGACTCGCATATATAAAAGCTTGTGATCTGATGAATGTTCAACAATGTTTGTAATGGAATTTGTCCTAACGAGATTTTGATGATCTCTTGGCTCTAGACCGATTAGGCATTTTGGTTAAAACGCGGAGGCCTGGAGCAATTGCCACTGTTCAATATCAATAATCTCGGAGTGAGATGTTAATAGATAACTTGTGTATCTCCGTGACAAATGAGACAATTTCTTTTGAAGACGCTCGCCGAATGGCTGGGAAGTGGTTGTGCATTGCATCCAAGGTCCATGATGCGTTTCAAGTCAGCATCAACTTGTATTCTGACAGCATAAGTATTAGACCCGATTTCTGCCTAAGTTGTGTGGAGGGATTCTTCTTAGACCCTTTATCCATACATTTCTTTTCATTCTTCATCGCCTTCAATTGCTTACACAGGACGTCATATCTAACACCTTGTTGTTTGATTGTTCCAGTTTTAGCTCAATCTAGTCAGCATTATTCCCATTTACATTCATCTGCCAATCATACCTAAGGACTGATATTTACTAACTTGGAAGTTTTTTATTTTCCATGGTAGATCCTCCGGTTCTGGTTGGGCGTCATAGGATTGATTCCTAACCTATAACCACCTTATGACTTCAGGAATTCGTCTAAAAATTCAGAATGTTGTTTGGGTATCAGAATCAAACCATAAAACCTTTTCAGCACATCGGAGTCAATTAGATCATATTATAAGATAATTTTTCCACTTATTTATAAATAATAAACACTTTAGTTTGAAATACCTTAGATGAAAAATATGTCTTGAAAAATATCCGTGGGTGAAAATGATTATCAGCATGAATGGTTTGGAATATTTTGATAATGTTTTAAATACATAAGAATTGTTTATGTTGATGTCTCCAAGAACATTAAAAACTTTGTTTACGAAAAACTCCCCTCAAAAATAGTGGACCAATTGCAAACATTGTTTGTCTTTTTGAACCACACAGTGAGGGATAGTAGTGTTGAACATACAATTTTGAAAGATTATGAATTGTCATCGAGAAATTCTTGAAAAATCATGTTTAACTTTTTGAAAAACCAAATGTTAGAGGACTTCTCTTCTAACGTTAAGGGTAAGCGCACTGAAATGTACACTTTCTTTTTTCTTGAGCTAAAAACATTGAATGTCTTGTAAGAACTGCTCAAGACCGAGAAACGTTAATTTTCTCGTTGGGAGGATAAGTTATAAACCTTCCTTTATTTGAAGTCCGGGTTATGTACTAACATTTGCACATAAGCCATTTAGAAAATTAGAAATGACATGTTTTGAAACTATTTGAAAACTCTCGCTCGAACTTCATTTACACACCCGTGTCAATGTTAATCGACATTTCTAAGCACGTAAATGTTATCGATTCCAAGAGACATGTCGAGAAGATTCTTTTTGGAAATTTTCTGATTTTCTAATTTTGTATTTATTTACATGGTGTCCTCAGCATGCTATAAGAAGGTGGAATAGTAAGTTCCAACTTCTTGTCTGATTAGCTGTCTTGTTTGCTTAAGGAACAACTCTTGGAACCAGCTTTAAACTTGACTATTCATTGCTGTGGTCTTGAATTCCGAGTTCTGAACGGTTATGATCAGAAGTCATTTGATGAAGAACGAGGCTTGAACTGCGTTGTTCAAACGTCATTGCCATGAAGACCGAGGCTTGATCTGCTGCGATCAAACGTCTTGTGAACATTGAGGAACGGGGCCTGAAGTGTTTATTATTCAGCAGGACGCCAATTGATGTAGCGCCATCTTTTGTAAACCATTCTGCACTAGTTACTTAGATATCAATAATTTACAGCAACACACTCTGAGATTTCGCTGCATTTCTTGTATAGACATCTACATTTAGGTCAATTCTTTGTTGCTTTTGACCATTGAATGACGTACCTGCACTTAAACCCAGAGTTTGTTTGCATGCATGAATACGAGGGATATCTATTATTAAACCATGCGCGGGTTCACTGTCAACCTTGCCCGTGCAAGAGTTGAGTAACTTTCCTGTGGGAATCCACCTAAGATGAACATTACTAAAGATTCTACCCGTTGGTTTCCACTTAAGACAAGATCTAGGATTCATTGTTTTCTCAGGGACAGTGGTAGTCTTTTTGTTTGAGAACCTATGTCCTCTGGGGATCTGTCTTTCTGGTTTCTTGATCACTTGACATTTCTACGTGGCAATATCTCTTTGTGTCTTATTGGTATTAATGCATCCTTATTCGGCACTTTATCTATTAGGATTTTGTTTGCAACCATTAGCAGTGTTGGGTAATCTAGCAGGATCAATCATACTAGGTTTTCCATTCACATCTTTGTTTTTCTGAAGTTGTGCACTTATCTTAGCTTTCTCTAGGTAGTAGTTATGAACCATGTCATTTGAGCCTACTTTTTCCCTTGGTGACTGATGTGACACATGCTTTGGGCAATTCCTAGAGGGGCCAGGTGCAATCAAATCATTTGGCTTAGCTAAAGATGATTCCTTCATTTGATGCCAAGAGTGTGGAGTGGCAGGTTTTGTCAACTTATTCGACACATCAACTTGGGAGGCAAACCGCTGTTGTGGACATTGATATCGTTCAGATTTATACGCAGTTGGTTGTCTTACCACTGGTTGATTTCTGATTGATTGTACAGGCGGTTTTCCCAAGATAGATGGTTGTTCAAAATTAGTATCCACACCCTTTCTTTTGAACATCTCAATGAGTTTCTTTAACTCACTGATGGCTATGTTCTTGTCTTGCATTTGAGCTTTCAAATCTTGTATTTCATGATATTGTTCACGTTCTTTTCGAAATACATTAGATCCATTTTCTTTGCAAACTGAGTTGTTTTTCATTTGTTCTTTACATTGTTGTAAAGCAAGTTCAAGAGAAATCGAGTGTTTTTCAAGTTTAGAAAAACTTTTTAACAAATTATTATGAACTTCTTTGTTAACAGATTCAGTTTGTTTCGAAAGCTTTTGTGCAAGACATTCACATTCTTTGACTTTATGAAGATACAAGCATTGTAATTCAACATAAGCATTTAAATCAGATAGAGAATGCAAATATGAACATGTAACATCTTTAGACACACACTCTTCGAGAAGTAGATCATATATATTTGAAAAATCAGCCTTTTTAGATTCAAGTTCGTCAACCTCTTTTTCAAGGGATTTAACGTACTCAAAAATCATCCATGCATTCCGTTTTAAAGTCATGTTAAAAGCGAAAACTATCATTTGACTTTTTTATGGAAATAGGCATTAAAAAGGTTTTTATCAAAAGTTCCATATAATGGAGCATTTGGCACCGGAAAAAATAGTCCTAGTATGTTTAAACCAAGTTTGATCAACAATATCCTAATGATTGATGTTAACTGTCATTTCATAAAAACTTGTCTATCTTATAACAAAAGGGGAGACTTTTAACGGGTTAGAAATGCAATGGCGTTTTAGCAATGTTTGTTTTGTTCTCAACAAACGGTTTCTCCACATTTCTCCTATCTTCTTTTGAGCGTTCCAACTGATAAAAGATACTCCAGTGAGGGTGCTTAAAAATTTCTTAAAGACTATTCTGATTAGAGTAATCATATGGTTTTCACTTTGTCTTTATTTAATTTTGAATCTACTCTCATTTTCAGAGTCATGGTCTCTGTCCCTTTCAGGGAAATCTGTTTGCATGATCAAAAATATCATATAGGATCCAACAAACAGGGCATTTCAATGAGCCTTTTTTGATGTACCTTGGATTGGCACAAGGAATAGTCTACCATTATAATTCGCGCATTTATGTGCTAACATATGAATGGTTTGAAATTGACAATTACAGTATAAACAATTTTGTTCAAAAAAACTTTAACGTTTGTCCATTTCAATCATCTTGATCAATATCTATTCGTCTTCTTAACATTAAATCGCGAAATGACCTTTGTATTCTCTTGAGATAACCTTCCAGTTTGACTTAGTTTAAAAGACTCTTTTACTAAATCATCGTGTTTCTGATACAAGACTGAAATTTTCATAGGCTTTATTCTTAAACCTTCTTAATTCATGTCTTTTAAAAGCAAATAGTCCAAGATTCATTAACTTTGTTTGAGAATCTCGTTTAATCATCCGTCCCCGGTCCATTAAAGGCTTTGTCATCTCAAACTCATTCTGTTTGTTCTGAAGTGTCATCAGACACCTACCCGGCAACTAATACCTCCCCCAGAGCACTAATGGTTTCATCAAGTTAGTTTTGCACATTTCCAATTCTTGAGTCAAATAAGCATTTGCTTTCATTAATTCTTTACAAATCGTTTTGTTTTCCTCCGTATCCAGAGTTAAATTAGCAATTAAATTAGCAAGCGCATCACGCTCATCAACACATTCTGCAGCATGTTTCTCAGAATGTTGTCTTTCATTGGCAAACACATTCTTTTCATCATTGTTTTGTACCTGTTCCAATGGCGTATCAGTAGAACTTGATTTTGCAGGTAAGAACTTCCCTGAATCTTGCTATGAAACGTAATGTGCTTCTAATTCCTGCTTTTAATCTCTTCATCTGATACAATCCCCACTGCTTGTTTTCATCTCCTGAAACTTATAACCGAGTGAATGAACCTCTTGAACCTTGCACCCACTGTTGAATCTGCAACTCGTCTTACACTCATACCTTTTCAACGTCATCTTAAGCTCTTGCTCATGACTTTCTCTTTTTACTATACATTGCTCAATGGAGTTCATGTTTTGGATGATTGTTTCCTTGAATGTTTGAGCTGTCATTTTAGTGTAATCTCTAAAGATTTCTATTACTTCTCTATCGGATGAAAAAGATCTTGTAATAAAAATCGAAGGCTTTAACAAGTCAGAGTTAAGAACCTTTCAAACTGTACTATGATCACACTTCGAGGGATTTGGAATCTAACTCGTGAAGTGTTTCTGCATTAGAAGTTTTCTAAAGTTATTCATGAGTTGAGAGATATACTGAAACTTGAAGGTTCTAGACACTAACACCAAAGAGTTGTGCAAAAAGCCTTGTTGATACAATATACAACCAGAGAAATTCTGTACTTTCGAGAAGTTTAGTGGTTGATTTATGTTAAACCAATTTTTCAAGGAGTTTTTCTTGAAAATCTTTGCTACATCTGCAGTTTCTGTATACTCTGGTATCCTTTAAAATTGAACCCGAAGATGAAGTAACCTTTGTTCCCATTTTATCGTGAATTATGAAGTGTGAAAATTTTGTTGGATCTTAAGTGGATATGATGTGATTGATGTTGTTGTGGAAAACTATTTTACGGGATTTTACAAGTCTTGACTAAACCGAGAAAATACAAGAGTATTTCGCGGGATTTTACTAAATCAAGAAAACCGTAAAAATAGAATTACAGTTGGGAAATTGTTGTTTTGTTGAAGAACTTGACTTTGTTAACGATTTGTTGAGGCTAAAACATGAACGGTGCACGAATTTTGAGCTATGAAAATGATTCACGTTTTGATTAAAACTCATAGGAACAAATGGTGCACTAACGATTCACGTTGGAGGGCTAACAGCTAAATTATACCTATTAAGGACAAACGATGTAAGGTTGTTTTAACAAAGAGGTTAAAAAAAACAAAGGATGAAGGGTGAATTTGAATTAAAGTCCAAGGGCTGCATGTGTCATTTTCAGAATACTTCGTTAATTTAAGGAATGAATTCCCTCCGTTTTTTCCTTATACCTTCGTAAAAAAAGAGATATAAGACCACGAATGTAATTGATCATTTAAAACAGGTACAACAAAAGAGTCGGCTAGAGCTGGATGCCCCTCCTCCTCATCATCATCATCCTCGGAAGCCTCCTGCTCCTCCTCCTCCTCCTCCTCCTCATCATCATCATCATCATCATCGGATGACTCGTCATCATCATCGTCTCCTCTACCGACAGGATAATCGGCAGGATCCTCTTCATGGTCCTCTTCTAGATCCTCCTCCAGATCAGAGTCAACAACATAGCCCGGTGATAGGGTTGTGGGTGAAGCATCAACCGGTAAAGACTGATCCTCAATGGGTGCCTCAGCATCAGATGATGCCACTTACTCTAGGTCTCAAGCTCAGGTACATAGTCTAGAGAAAGCGGTGCCTGCTCTGGCTACTCAGGGCCAGGTACATAGTCTGGAGAAGGTGGGTGCTTAGGACCCAACACGTAGTCTGGAGATGGTGGTGCCTGTCTTGGAGACTGCGGTGCGGCATCAGGTACCTCTAGCTCATCGTCAAAAAACCCATGGAACCTCCATGGCTCCGAATCAGAATAAACGGATGTGTAGGTAACTGTGGATGATGACATGACTGCTGAAACAAAAAAATAAATTTATATAAGTATATTATATAAGACTAGTATAGTATATACGTAATATAATATAAACACGTATATAGATCATGAAAGCATCTAGTATAACCAACTAATGCAACTCAATAGTGTATGTATGTTCCGTGAAAAACTTTTGTATGATGCAATGTTTGAAAATGGTTATAGTCCAAGTAAAAACATTTGACCTAGTTCTCTATAACCTTGGATCTAGATACTAATTTGTAACACCCCCAAATAGGGTCGTAGTAAAATAAGGGTCCGAGAGTGTTACATCATAGATCAACAGCACAAGATATGAGAAAGACCTCTATGTGAGTCGTTTGAAAATGATACATTGGATTAAACAAATTATTTGTTACAAAATCCCATAGCTTAATTTGTTCATCTCTGAAAAATGTAAAGATTTTAATACATAACAAATACTCCAAAATGTAATGCACTTATATCTTTATAATAATGTGACTCCAAAATGATAACCACCAATGTATCCTTGTTCTTGCCATATTGACCTGAGAAAAAAATGCTTTAAAACGTCAACATAAAGTTAGTGAATTCACAGGTTTAATTAATGTATAAAGTAGGACCACAAGATTTCTAAGTGTAAGACATGTAACACATACAATATCTCAAAATGTAATTACGAAATGCACTAAGCTCATGACACTGAAGCTACAACATATATGTATGCAAATTAATGCAAATAATGTGCCCGTATAGATGTTCACCCACAACATCCAAAATGTTCCGACATGGTATACATTCGTAGTTTCGGTACCTCCGAAACTAGTGAGCGCTACTCACCCGAATGGGGATGTCAAATCCAAATAGATCTATTCTTAACATTCGCGCTTACAATCCAGTAATTAACAGTTCATGATTCATGGGCATTGTGGGTTATAGCTACTTAGGCAAACTCGTAATTTGTATAAAAGTGTACTTGCGTCCAAATGTAACACAATTCATGTTTCTCACCCCAAGAATTGTAAATCATTGGAATCGTATAAAAATGGGGCTATAAACTCACCTCAAGTGAATGTGTTGATAATATAAATCATGTAAATCGTCTCGGGAAATTCGAATGCAACCTAATTAATTATAGGCCGTATGAGTATAATGTATTTTATATAAATACAACATCACAAGTTATATAGTTACACCACCACCTAATAGTTTTTATTTAATTTAAAAATGTTGAAATAATAATTAAATTGTACTTTGTTACGTAAATAAAAGTATATGTATTTGTATCCGTAAAGAAAATATTTTTGTTCAACAATGTATTATTTGTTAATAATATATGATTTAATATTTTTAGCGGTTATATAATGATACTATATAATTAGTTTAATTGTTTTATAAAATAATGTATAAAAGTAAAAATAGTGCACAAGGTTTTATAAACCTCATATCTTTATCGTTTTAACTCCGTTTTATACGTTTCTTATGTCCACGATTGGTTCTCTTTTTGATTGTGGTATTGTTGTAGTTGCTATATGTCCCTTTCGACTTCTTAATTTTTATGTGCTTTTGATAAAGACCCTTTACTCGTCTTTCCCTTATTTGCATACTAACTATTTGTTTTATCGTTTTTTCAAGAATTCCGGATTGGACTTATATGTTAACCTAGCTATAAAGGTTACGGAATGACCAAATCATTGTATTTAACGTCGTCGTTGATTCGTCATATGTCATGAAATCGATATGCCATGTAATGTGACCTAACGTTTAGTTAAATATATCATCGGTCGTGTGTTTTTGGTTCAACTTTTATGAGTTGTGTTCTTAAAACTAATGATTAGAGGTTGTTCTAGATGTGTTGCTTATATGGAGTGTGTTCTTAAACTTTTTATACACGGGTTAATATACAAAGAAGTTACTAAAGTTTGAAAAAATGTTCGATTATGTTACTAAAGTTTAAAACGTTACAAATAGGTTACTCAAGTATACATGTTTATTGTATGAGTTACTGAACCTATAAAAATATTTGTAAACATCACTGAACTTGTTAAAACGCGATATTTATGTTACTTAACTTATCCGAAAATATGCGTTCAGGTTACCCGATTAACACTGAAAATATTGAAGTGTGTGCTTCCTATAAGTTCAGTAACCTATTTGTAACGTTTTAAACTTTAGTAACGTAATCAAACATTTACGCAAACTTTAGTAACATTTGTGTATAATAACCCTAATAACTTTTATAAAACACTTTTATATATTTTATATAAATTTTATAAATCTAATTTTATAAGTTATTCCTTAGTTCAAATTTGTACAAGTCATTTACAATGCTTTATACCATATGTCATACATATTTTGGGTCCTCTAAATTGTCCATAGTGATTGTTCAAGTATCAAGTCCTCATGATAATTTATATACAACTTTTGTAATTAAACTTTCAATAAATTAATTTATAAACTAAACTCATAAATTAACCAACAATTATATAAAGTATTTTACTTGTGTTCCATCACATTTTTAACATCATTCCAACATATAAATAAATAAATTCGAATCCCATATGCTTGCAATATTTCATAAATCATAAAAACAAACCTAAGTGGTGATTAACATAATAACATGTATGTAAAACAAGTAAATGAATAAATGGAAGGATTAGGGTTCAAGTAAACCTTAGAGAAGTGTAGGAGAGTGAAAAACACAAGATCAAACCCTAGAAATCAAACCCAAATTGAAACCCTAATCAAGAAACCATATATTACTTTCTTGAATCAGACCCTTGCAAAATAAAACCCAAGCTTCCAAACCACCTTGCAACACCTTAGATATAATACCTAAGAACCCTTGCATGCTTAATACCCTTGAAAAATCAAAACTATGAAGACCCTAAAGATCTACAATGAGCCGTGGGTATGGAGTGTATAATAGAGAGTTTGTTTGAAAGTTTACTTGTAATTGGAATTATGCATAAGTCTTACATGGTCTTTCTTTTATATACTAGGAGTATTAAGTTAAACCATGGTCTAAAGAGTTGGTATAAGTACAAGTGATGTGCCAATTACTAGAAACTTAGTTCAAGGTGTACTTGGTGGGTCTAAACATGTGTTTAAAACTTAGAAAGTGAAATTTGAATTTAGTTTGGTGCTTTATTACTTAGGAGCCAGTTCTAGTGGCTCATGGGTAAGGAAATGAGTTAATTTTTGTGTAGTGGGTATAAAAGTGGGTATTTGTTTGAGTATAGATGGGTATTGGTGCTTCCAGGTACCCTTAAATGTATTTTATTGTGAAACGTAAGCGTTTTACGCAAGGCTGTCAAGATCGCGATCCCACCTGGGATCGTTTTTGTCTTTGCAAGATCGAGATCGTAAGATCCTACCAATTTATCATGTTCTGTAAGCAACGGATAAACGAGTCAAACTATTTTTATTTCTACTCATCATCAAATATAAATTTATATAATATCCTCT
>BQNB010100910.1:7500-24595 GCA_026074375.1 Tanacetum coccineum | reverse complement strand
CCGGCTTTCCACCTTGTCCTATGTTATCATTTATTGCTTTATGCCTTTATTATGCTTTGATATGACACCATGATTATGACGTTTTGGCCTCCTTTCTGAAGTGGGTCGTTACACATGTCAAGGATGGCCATGGTTTTAGAGCCTCATGGGAGGCAATAGGTTGTTTAAGGTTGCCTAAATTCAGATAGAAAAGCCCACAGTACTTGTAAGTCCCTTGATTTAAATTTTCTTAAAAGTCACTGTAAGCATTGCTTATTTCCCTGTTTAAGTGCTTATCTTGTCTTATGTTTGCTTATTTTGTTCATTATCAGCTTAAGATGTCATAAGTTAGCTTATTAGATCATAAATATTGGTTAAATCCTAGTTATAGTTAAAACTGCCTATTTTCTAGTCAATTCAGCTTATTGATTGTTCTTATTTATAAGTGCTTTTCAGCCATTGAAATTTACCTCTTAAACCTTAAACTTGTTTGATATCTATCTGTTCTTAATAATCCTAGCTTGAATTAGTCAAAACTAATGTAAAATGGGATTTCAGTTATACAAAGGGGTGTTTGGGATAGTGCTTAAAATGGGTCAAAAGAGGTAAAGGTTGTCTTTGGTTCCTAAATTCAGTTTTCTTTAGCTTAAATTAGGTAATTAAGTTAGCTTAAATCAGTTTTTAAGGTTTAATTATCTATTTTTAGGATTATTGTAACTATGCCTTGAACCTGTGGGTTCAAATTTCTTTCAATCTGTTTAAATTTGATAACTGATAAAAAAGGTAGTTTTGTAGGTTTGGTTATGCTTAAATTTAGTGTAAGAATGCAGTAAAACAAACTAAGTAAAGAATGCTATGTGTATTGTGCAAATGGTGATGAACTGTCAAATAGATCAGCATTAAAACAGTTTAAAAGTCAAATTGGATCTTAATTTTCAGAAAGTATAAGTTAGTATTATGGTCTGAAACCTTATGCTCAAGCTTATTGGTGCATACTCTCAATATTTTTGAACTTATTTTGGATTTTACACAGCTTTTTCTAGCTTAAAACCATGGCTGCTTAAACCACTTGTCTTTTAAAACAAGTAATTCAGCAGCTTTTGAGAAGAACAGCCACTTTCAGGTTGCTTTTTCAGTGCTTAAATGTGATTCAAAATACCTTAGTTTTGCTTATTTGTGTAGCTAATTGGTCAAGCTTGCTAGGAGTACAGATCATTTGGGTTTTGGAATCTGTTTAATAGCTTAAAATTAAGCTTGAAAAGCCCATCTTAGGTTTTTAGCTCAGAAGCTCCCCTGGTGCTGAGAATGCTTATTTATGCTTTTCTTTCTGTATTTCTTGCTTAATTTTGTTATAGAGTGCTTATTAATTGTAGTTGAGTATTACCATTTGCTTATTCCTTGTTACACTGTGCTTTTCAGCTCTTTATAGCCATAGCATCTTGAGCACAATTCAAGCAGAACCAACTGTCAAGTTAGAACTGCTGAAATTTTAAGCTAATTCCTAGCTTAATGGTTTGCTTAATTTTCATCCTTAGTGCTTAGTAGGTGTGCCTTTGTGCCTGTGTTTGCTTATCTTCTTTTTCCTTTTGCTTATTTTTGCTAAAAATCCAAAAAGAAAAGCCTTTTGTGCCTTGTGCTTATTTAAGTATTCTGTCTGTTTTTAAGATGCTTATTCCCAGCTTATTTGTAACTTTCATAAAAAGTTGTAGTTAAGAAAAATGTTTATTTCCAAGTGTTTGTTAAGTGTGTGTAAAAAGATTTGAAAAATAAAAAGTACTGTAGCAAAAATAAAAAGAGTAAGGTCCAGGACTCGAACCTGCGACCTCACTCTCACAAGCACACACACTTACCACTGCCCTTGGGACTTTTCACCTGTCAATACTTGCACAAATTAATACTTAACCTTGTTTTAGCTTTTAACCTTTCAGCCCTTTTGGGCTTTTTCCCAGCTTATCTAAATAAGCTGGTGACCAGTTAGAAATTTTTATAGATTCAGCATAGCTTAAAGTATTTTATGTAATTTTTTCAGATTTTTATAAAATTGTTTAGTATTTTTTATTATTTATTTTTATTAAAAACTTAAAAAAATCATAGAAAATAGAAAAATAATCAAAAAAATTTAAATCTTTTTTTACAAAAAATTTCTTTTATTGTATATTTTCTAGGAAAAATAAATTTACATTTGTAGGGTCATTCTACAAAGTTTCACTTTTTAAAGAACGGGATTCGTTCCCGTTCTTGTTTTGACTCGTTTTTGGTCCAAACGAACTCCGTTTTTAGTCTAGTTTTTTTTAAACTTCGTTTTTAGTCAAGTAGAATCTATTTTAGCTTTAAAAATTGTTCTAGGGTTTAAATTGCAAAATTTAGGTTTTTAGCCCTCGCGTTTTTATATTTTCGACTACGATTTAGATTAATATCATTCTAGCTTTCGTTTTTAGGTTTTATTTAATCGTTTTTGCATATTTAACTTGTAGAAATAGAAAAACAATCATAATCTTGTCACATTCAAACATCGATTCTCAATCCGTCATTCGATTTTCAATTGCACACCTCATTGGGACATAACGACCCGAGAATCATACTTCCGGACATATATATATTTTAATTTGTGAACATTTGACCAATCCTTGGCTAAAGGTAATTGGTTGAGTGTTTGCTTGTGTTATTTTCATATATATAGATTTTAAACGAATCAATTTTTGGCGTCGCTGCCGGGGAGGCTGTGAAACGAATTATCGTTACGTTTGACAAATTGTGTTTGAATTTGTGAATATCTCTTTTATTTTTATAAAAATACAAAAATATTTTTCATTTCTTTTTAGTATATATATAAAATTCAAGAAAAACCAAAAAAAACATATAAAAACATCTGTCCTATCGCTGGAAATAAGCGAATTCACCAATAATATAAACTACCTTTACTAAAATTATTATCATCAATAAATCTCAAACCAAAGATAAAAAATTTGCCTTTGTGACACTTGCTATGTAACGCCCTCACCTTTGAAAGTTAGACACAACTAACAAGAGGGTATAAGAGGGTTGTTCCAACGAACCCTACGACCCTGGAAGGAAAATAAGCTTCGCGTTCTATCCCTCTCTCCCGCTTCCTTTGTGAGTTTTGTCCTTTGCGAGAGCTACACGTTTGACCTTGTTGATTTATCAGTATTAAGTTGCCTTTCTCGTTTGTCCATTCTTAAAATATGTTTGTTTTAAAAATTACGAAAAACCAAAAATTTACAATCATCTTTTTTCATCCTATCATTAGCGATTCTTTTCCTTATCCATCTGGCTTATGATTTAATTCTTATGAGCAGTCATTCGCTTATCGATTGAATCCGATTTACGCGATTAAAGAACAATGCCTCGACATGTGGAGTTTTGTACAACATGCAGACTTTGTCATGTTCAAAAAAGGGTCTTGAAGACAAGATTCTTGTTCCTAAACCCCCTCGAAATTGTGCAAGGTGTGCAAGGTGTGGAACCCCGGTTGATGGTATGTATTGTCAAGGATGTGTTCTTTTACGAAAGAAATTCAAGGAAGATTTGTTTACATATTGGTGTTGAAATGAATTATTTAAAGACCTCAACAACTTCCGAGTCCATCCGTATATAATACCAACGTTGTTAATGCTCCTCAAGAGCCATTCGTTTGACTTAAACTATTACGAGTCCCCCCCGGTAATTCCCACAAGAATATCCACACATATGTACCATAGTTGTCACGAGTGCGGTTGATTCGTTAGCATGGAATCTTTTTGTCGACAATGCACATTGCAAGTCTTGTGGAAAGGTTGCTCATTACGATTATAATTGTCCTCCAAAAATTCTAATTATCTCTAATCCGGAACCATGCTACAATGAAAACCTTAATGAGATCCTACAAAATTTGCAAAGTTTGCAACAACAAAAACTTTTTGGTACATGCCACAATGTGGATGTAATGAATATGATGGAGTTTGTTTCTATTGTACTGTTGGAAATGGAACACCAATCAATTTTTCAACTCCGTATTCTAAACCTAATTTTGTTGATGATTCCCCTAACGTTTTCAACCCACCTCTGCAACCTCCTATCTATTCTTGTGAATCTTGCGGGAACGATGCTCGTTATGGTCACTATTGTACACCTCAAGTTCCGTTTATCTATCCAGAACCGGGTTACAATCAAGACTTTAATTTCCCGCAAAATTTTCATGGTTTTCCACAACAATATCCTTGTTGTGAAGATTGTGGGGGTCCTCATGAAACTTACCAATGTCAACCAATGAATGAAGACTATTATCATAAGCAAAATTCTTGCTATGATTATAATTCTTTTGGTTTTGACCAATTTCAACCCCCGCAATATACCGTCAATCATCCAATCTCCAATGTTCAAAATAGCCTTTTCAATGCTCAAAATGAGTTTCTCAATTCTCAAAACAAGCTTATGGAGCAAATGACATCCCTATGTGATATGGTTGGTCAAATTATGCAAAAGAAGGAAGAAGAAAGGCGAATTGCGGAAGAGCAAGCGGCTAAAGATCGATATTGGAAGATTCCCATTTGTTATGATGATGACGATGACTATACCATTGCAATCACACCCGTCTTACCAACCAAGGAGCCCGTTAACTCTCAAAGTATGGGGGATGAGCATTTTGACACTATTCCGGCAACGGAATCGGACGAAGTAATAAAGTCTAGTGTTGAGAACCTTGTCCCGATCCCAAGTGAGTCCGAGGGTATTCCCGACAGTGTGTGTGATGTGCCTCTTTGTAACAATCCTACCCCTCTTGAAGCTTTCAAAGAACATTCTGAGACTATCATCGATTCCAACAATGATTCTTCTTTGAGTGATGACGATTCTTATGAGAACATCGATTATGTCGATGCATCACCTCCCGATGCTGAGATAGTCAGCTTAGAGGTGGTAGAGATTGTTATCCCGGAAGTTGGAGGGATTGATACCGATATTCTTCTAACAATCAAAGACGATATCCTTCGTGAAAAATTGTTGAATGTCAATCTTCTTATTGCTAACATCGAAGCATTAAAAGATAATCCCGCTCCATCTTCCGATGTTATGACCAAGTCTTCCTCCACATCTCTTAACCTTTTCTTGGAGGAGACTAACACCTTTGATAATTCTTTAACAGAATCCGAAACTTTCTGCTTTGATTTGGAAGAGAATAGTAGTGGCAGTACCACTACCCGTTCTGATTATTCTCTTCCGGATTATGAAGCCTTCTATGACAATCATATTGAAGAAAAGAGTAGTGGCAGTACCACTACTCATGCTGATTTTTCTCAATATGATTCGTTCATCTTTGATCTTTCGATCAATCCATTTCCTCCTGCCGATAGGAGTGATTTTCATCATGAGGAGTTCGCCGATGAACTCGCTCACATCATATCTCCACCGGAGTATGATCATTTCTGCTTTAAGATTGAGCCCGAGCTGGGCAATCTTACTATGGATGTGGTGAATGATATTTTTCCAACAAGAGAACCAAGAGTTCATGTGCCTAATGTTTTGCCCACCCATCCCACCCTTCACCTGGATACGGATTTCATACTTTTAAGTGAACCTCTCTTCGCTTATATTGTATGGATCTTTCTTCCATTTCTCACGTATCCAGTTGCTCCTCCATATCTTCTCTCCTGTGGGAATGAAGATACCATTTTTGACCCCGGCATCTCCATTTATCATTCTTTTATGCCAGGTGTATCTCATCGGAGTGGAACTTTCATGAAATTCAATGTTTATCCAAACCACTTGAATGAAAGTCCGATGGAGATTTTATCTTCCACTTGCTCCCCCATGGACCAATGAATTCGGGGTCGAGTCGAGCTTGTGACTCGGTTAACAAAAACAAGGCGCTTCGTGGGAGGCACCCCATGCTTATCCATTCTATCTTCTTTCTATTTGCTAATATGTGTTTTGTGTTGTGAGGAGGCTCGCCTCTACCATTATCTCGTGTTTTGTGTTTTGTGGTTTATTGTCCAGGATTGCCCGGATTTTTGAAGCCTCTCGGTTTTGTCCTTCATTCACCTCGAGCTTCACATCCTCAGCTTCATTTTGAGAATCCCGATATCCTAATCTTATCGACTAACATTTTTCTTTAAGCATACTTAATAAACGGCTTAGGATTTATGTAGAAACCCTTCGTAAAACATCGAGGACGATGTTTAGTTCTAGTATGGGGGGGATCTTCGATTTGATTTTTGCCTGCAGCCGTTGTTATCACGTAATCCTGTTTTTACCACCAAAATTTCAAAAAAAAATGAAAAAATTTAAAAAATTTTAAAAATAAAATAAGTGTTTTGTCACAATTTTGACTTTCCTGCTGGGTAGAATAAAAGTAAATTTTGACCCAATTGAGCATGTTGAGCTCTAGCTTGTTCTTTAACTTTTAGACTAAGCGTTCGCGAATATTCGCGAAGAACGAAAAATGATAGTGTTAAGTATGAGTTGGATGCTAAACAAGGATTATTTGGAAATCTTAAGAGCTCATGTGTGTAATTTGTCGCTTTTTCTCCCATAAGCTCTTAACCTGATTAATATACGTGCTACTTTTGGAGATTAAACTTAAATCAATAATTTTTATGTAGTATATAGCAAAAACTTTAGCCTTAGTTCAAATTTATACTTGAATTTTTCAAAAAGACATTTTCCCTATAAAAAAAATGATGATGAAAAATGCAAAAATATAATAAATATAAACTGTGGGTTGATAAAAGTTTTGCTGTATCTGCGGATCCACCAACAACCGATGTTTACAGCCTTCTAAAGAAAGCCCCATAGAACGAATAATTATCCAGCTTTATCACTTAAATATATTACATTTAATATATTTATTATTAATTGTTTTACGTATTAACGCGTGCGTCCCCGTAGGCACGAATAAACTTTTCGGACATATATTATTTTACGTGGACATAATCCAACAGCTCCCACTTGGACATGTACCAAATAATATAATAACATTGGTAAGCATCTAGCAACACGTCAATGCTCTCAAAAATATTCGAGTGTGGTTTCATAAAGTCACGGATAAATGATTTATGAATTTACAATCCCTTTGTTTCCAATACCGTGTTAAAAATGGATATAGATCAAAGTCATTTTATTATTTAATGATTCTGTTTCTCGTATATGTAATTAATCAAGATTACCAAAAGTCATTGAGACACTTCTACATGAGCTTTTGGGTGCGGCCACACATACATCTGATTAATCCTATGAGGGGCCCAGCGGCATCATACTTCAACTATTAAAGGAACAAATTCTTTATTAACTACAAGTGTCAAGTCACCATGCTTCATAATAACTTCTGAAAATAGTCCTTATTAGCTACCTTATTCAGGATAACTTAAACTACATCAAGAAGGATTATCCATACATACAAAACCTACTTGCATCTCAAGTCTATGGATTTAGTAAACAAAATCACTTATAAGATTTACTTAATGACGCCGATCCATAAAGTAATAATCTTGTTAGTTGGGGAAGTCCAATATTCATCTTATGAATATCATGTGAGTTTGGCGGACACTTCCTTTAATATCTAAGATATCACCAATCACTCAGACTTGTCTTGGTTCAACAATATTCCCACATTGTTGATCGCCAACGGACTAATTTAGAATAATAACTATTATTATTCATTGATTTAAACATTTAAATATAAGACTGGTATGCGTTTAATTACACATACATTTTACCTTTAAAATCGGCCCTAAACGACCAAAAACGCACATAAAATGCCATAAATATGCCTGTTTTTGTGTTTATACTGTGCAGGTACCGGATATTCACTAAAGGACAAAAACAAAGCTAAACCAGACAAAACTGAGCACGGATTTGGAAAGAGCGCGAAAAACTGAGGTCAAGGGTTCAAAATGATTGAAAACGGAGCTAAAACGAAAATTCTCGGATCGACTCGACGACGTTTGTGCAATTAATGAAGTCAAGACGAAGTCAAAGTCAACCCCGGGATATGGCATTGGAAAGGGCATCTAAAACCGAACCCGAAAACCTAATTGTTAAAAGTGGGCCCACCCGTACCCACCTAGTGGGCCCGGATCAGCCCACTTTATTGAAATTAAAAGCATTTAGTCCAAAAAGCCCAAAACCCATTTTTATAAGTACCCGGCCCAAACCATTTAAACCAACCGGCCCAACCCTTTTTAAAACCACTTAACGGGTGTTAGCCCTTAACTCCACTATCCCTACATCGTTAGTCCCTAAAGGACTAACATTGTTAGTCCAAATGGACTAACGGTGTGATAACCCATAAACTCTAGGGGCCAAAATTGTAAATTACAAGAACGATTGTTGCAAAGTAAGATATATCTTTGAGGGACCACTTTTGCCCTTTCCCCAAACAAATACCCTGCCCCAAAATCAAACCCAGGAACCCTAACCCCTTTTCCAAAAGGCACAAACTCACAACCCCACTATTCATCATCTTCTCACCCCCCACGTGCACTGTAGCACCACCACAACCAGACAAAACCCGACCTTACCCCACACCCCCACATGGGCTCAATCCAAGCTGGCAATCCCATGGTTTACCATTAGCTACTCGAATCAAAGGCCAAGATTAAAGATCTTGGAGGCCAAGTAAATTAAAAGGTCTTGATGAAGCCTTTGAAGTCTCTCACTCAACAAACACAAGAAGCACACATGGACTGAATATATAAAGAAAAAAAGACAAAGAAGAGTGATATGTAGTTTTTTTATATAATTTTTAATCTAGTGTAATTTATAGAATTAGTTTGACTTAAAATGTCTTAAATTTGTACTCAATTTGAAAAATTAATTGTCCTTAACTTTTTCAGCTTTGTGACCTTTTTACATATTAAAGCAAAAAACTCAAGTTCAAGTTCGAGTATAAATAACAGTCTTTTTTTAAGTTTATTGTAGTCTGTTAATCTTCCTGTTAACAAGTGATTTCTATAAGTTTCTTTAAGCTATTACATTCTGAATTATTCATAAAAGCTTTTCAAAAGCTTGTATTGAAGTTATTGTTCTATTAAGGAATTGGATCTCAGCATTTTTGGAGCAAGGCATATTGTGGATGCCTTGGGTTTAGAGCTTATTGGTAAGTCATAGGGTGTTATACAAGCTAATTTGGATCTAAAGTTTACTAACAAAAGCTAAGGACCTTTGTAAGATTTTCTTTTTCCATCTTTAAGTTCATTTTTAAGCTTGTACTGTTCCTTAGCTTATTCTACTTTAATCTGCTTATTTCTGTTTTAAAAGTGCTTATTTGTTCTTGTTTTTGCTTATTTGATGTTTATCAATACTTCTGTTTAACTGCTTAAGTCTATTTTAATGTATCTAACCTTTAAAAGGGTGTTTGGGACAGAGGGCAAAATGGGTCAAAAATGGGTGTAAAGCCACCATGGGTCATTAAGCCAACTTAAATGTTCTCTATTAAGTTAATTCAACCTGTCTTAATTAGTTTTTAAAGCTTTAAATCAAGTTTTGACAATTGGTCTGAAAATGCTTAGAAGTTGTAGTTTTCAAATAGCCTTAAGCTGTTTCTGTTTAATCATTACTCAAAAATCATTTTAAGTGTTTTGTTGGTGTCCTTTTTATGTCCAAATACAGTGGAACCAAGTCTTAATAGGTCTGCATTTGCCTGTTAAAAATTGGTCAATCTGTCAAAGTTGTATTTCTTAGAAAGTGCATTTTTCCATTGAAATTTTAGATAGGTATAGGGTGATTTAGATCCTGATATTGCTTATCTTAGTAGTTTATAGCCCAACCCTACCCTGTTTGCTTTATTGATATTGCTTAGCTTATTTTAAAGTTTGGACTATTTTTTTCTAGCTGATTTCTAAGCCTGCAAACAAGCCCTTTTTGTCCTTTAAGATAACTCACACTCAGCAGCTGCTGAGTGTGATTAGCTAGTTTCTCAAGTTTTTTTAGGGCTTATTTGATTTTCATTTTAGTATGTGTGTGCATTTTAGGAAGCTCATAAGCTGAGCTTTTCGCCATATTAAGCTGCTTGACCTTTAGGCTTCTCCAAGAGCTTAAAAATAAGCCTTAAAGATCGTCCTCTAGGCTGCCCTGCATAACATTTGTCTCAAGTGCTTTTTACTTTTTCTGACTTATTGGCTTCTTTTCCTTTGCTCATTTTTGTTTAATATTGCTTATTAGTCATAGCTGGTCATCTTTTCCTTGCTTATTTCCCCTTTTTATAGCTTAGTCAGTTCACCAAGTGCCCATCAGTTTTACGTGAAATGACAGATCTAACTTAACAAGTTAGTACTGCTGTCCTTTTAAGCTCATTTCAGCCAGTTGTTCTTGTTAATTTTTGTTCTTAAATGCTTATTTTATGTTGCCCTTTATTTGTTTTTGCTTAATTTCCCTTTTATTTTGCTTTTAAGTCTTTTAAAGTTAAAAAAAAATAGCCTTAGTTTACTTAAGTCTTCTTAAGCACATTGTCTGTTTTCAATAAGCCTTTTCAGCTTATTTTTAGCTTTCCACAAAAAGTTGTAGTTATGAAAAATGATAAGCCCCATGTGCTTATTAAGTTTGTGTAAAAAGTTTTTCTAAAAAAAAAGAGGGAGATAAGAGAAACCCGGGTGAGCAAGACTCGAAACCCGGGTCCTCAACCCTCACTTACAACCCATCCTATTATAAACACGTCCAAAACTACCGTTATGCCCCATAGGGGTCTTTTTTCTGTTAGAACCCTTGTGCACTTTGGTATATAAGGGATTTTTTGGCTCTTTAGCTATAAGCTCTTTCCAGCTTATCGGAGCTTATTCGATGAAAGCTCCATCTCGGTCTTATTTTCCTTAGGATAAGTATTTAGGTCTATATTATTATGCGTATTTTATCCTCAGAATTTTTAAGATTAAGTTTAGTATTATTTTATAATATAATTTCTTTGAAAAGTCTTAAAAATTCATAAAAAATACAAAAATTAATCAAAAAAAATATTTTTCTTTTTCAAAATTTTCTTGTTCGGTCATATTAAGCAGTAGGAAAAATAGAAAACTTTTGTAGGGATAATTTTTGCAAACTTTGATTTTTAAAGAATCCGGGTTCTCGGGCAATTAAAAATTAAAAAATAGAGTAAATAGATATAAAAATGAAAAATTATAAAGAGTAATAAGACAATATAGAAAAAAGAAAAGAAATAAAAAAAAAGAAAAAAAAACAACAATAAGAAGAAAAAAAAACTAATCTCAAAAAGCAAAAATCACTAACAATCAAAACTGTACAGCGAGAACAACCTAATTCACGGCCACCCCCACACACACACCCCCCCCCCCACACCCCCCCCCCCCCAATTTCCCTGCGCCACGTAGTCCCACACCCCCCCAGGTCCAGGTCCCCCCCCGACCCCCCCAGCCCTGTCCCCCCCTCCCCCACCCAACTCGACGCACCACTTTCCAAACCCCCCGGCCGACTCCCGCGCCTAACCACTTGCCACCTTGCCGCACGTTCCACCCCCGCCCCCCGACCCCCCCCCCCCCTCAGTCCGCCCCCCACACCCCCCCCCCCCCTCCGGCCCCCCCCCTGTCCCCGTTCCGACGACTTATGCCACACGGTGCCCGTGTAATCAAAGACTTGCCACGTTATTTACGGGTCCACACCACCACCCGTATACCGACACTTTTTTATATATATAACCAAAGATCAAAGATCATATAGAAACAAATATAAGCTTATATAAATTTGTTTTAGGGTTATAATTTTGCCAACATATTTATTAGACTGAATATTGACCGTTCCACTATATTTTTATACGTGCCCCTATTTAAGAATTTTACTTATATTAGTCTTTCAGGATTCATAATGTTATTCTCAATCGTTATTAAAGCGTGTAATTAGATATACTTTAGCATATCTGACACCATCCTAAAACATTACTCTCATACAAACAACAACTCCAATTATCTAACTGTATCGATTCTCCATCACAACCCTCGTAGGAGGATAAAACCTACCCCGGTGCTATACTATACTACTTCCCCCAATTCCCGGATTCATTGAATTGTTTTTATAGATTATACTTACAATATTATTTTTTTATGATACAATTATATAATTAATTTAAAGAACACTCATATAACATACAATCAGTATGTTCTATAATTGAGTGGTCCTTTTATCCACCATAGCATTTTCAAATAAGTACACATTGAAATTTCTCATTTTGAGCTTTATAGCTTGTGGATTTGTTTCATATTTCTTCTCCTCTCAATGCTATCAAAAGTTGGTTTTCTTTCTTCTTGCTTTTAGGAGTTGTACAAATAATTTAGACTTCACTTATCTATAATCAACAGGTCCTCTTGCACTTATGTGCGTGTCAGTTGTTATCGTAGCCTGCCAAATTGATTAATCGAAACATCAATCATTGCCTGAGTGTTATCCCATGATTTAATTAAGGCAATGTTGGCTTCTTCTTCTTTTTCCCTTGCAAGCCTCTCTTCTTCTTCCAATTCAGATTGCATTTAAGCTTAAAGTTTTTGAGCTATTTCTTTATCAAACAAAATTTAATCTTACTTCTTTATTGGTTTCTCAGGCTCTTCCATAATACCTTTACCTTTTTCTTGAACCTTTGAAGGTATTGGTGTTGGAGGCTATTGATGTGGATTTTCACAGGCTCTTTTGAAGACAAGATCCGTAAGCAATGGGGCATTTACGTCTTTAATTCTTTGAAGTGCTGAGCCATGATTTATTCTTCATGAGTAAAGAGTTTAGTTAAAAAATCAGTACTAACATGTTGTAAGGCAAACATCAAGAAATATTCCTTTATTTAAGAGCAACATTACTTACTTCTATCTATCTTTTCTTCACAACAAGATCACCTCACGATTAAAACAATAATCTCCATCCTCAGTCCTACCTTTGAATTCCACTACAGTCCTCCACATCCAACCTAGGGTACATATCCGTTCATTAGCATCCAATATATTCATACAATCTCCTCCCCCCTTCGCCCCTCCTCTGTTTGGATGTGCAATCCTCCCCCAACTCCATCCTCCTCACACTCACCCGCCCAACAACTTTCTTAATCCTTTTCTACAAACTGATTGCTTATCTAGAAGATGCTAACCCATTAATACCCCCTACACCAGAACATGGAAACAAACCAATCTTGTAAAATCTATTAGCGCAGTAGTTTCTTAACCCCATAACCTATCTCTGTCTTCTATCTTACTCTATACTTAGCACTTCCTTAGACTCACAAACTTTATCATTTATCCCTGTAATCCCTTTGAGCTTGAGCAAAGTAGATACACAAGTATCTTTAATGTTATTTCTCTAGGTAAGAAACCCTCCTTCCCTCTCAAGTTGTACAAGTTGGTTTGACAAAAAAGTTCGCATTAGAGATTATAATTCAGTTAGTTTTTATAGAGTAGTAGAGAAAATTAGGACAAATCATATCCTCTACCAAATTGTAATCATGTGAAGATGGAACCCACATTGTATGTTGTTTTTTAGAACTTCTCTCTAAACTCTCTATAAAAAAACCTGATTTTGACGAGCAAGAAGTATCTCCCCCCCACGCTCTCCCAAGTTTCCCAGCTACCTCTAACTATACAGCTATCCAGACATTATGAACCAAACAACCAAACATTCGTAGTAGGGACCCACTATGAAAGTTACCATAACCAAGCCACTCACTATATCCCACAACAAAACCACCTGGCAGCACGGTGCCAAAACTTCAGCTAGATGCCCTATCACCTACCTAACTTTGTGGAAGTTGTGGAATCTTAGCATTACTTTACCTCTATGTCACTTCTATCTAACTTATCCTCTACAATTACCACTACATTTGCTCTTCATCTTTTTAATTTCTCTATTCTCTTTCTTTTTTGGTCCTCCGCTTTCCTTGGGGTTGTTTGCTTCGTTTGAGGTTGATGAAGATGGGTGAATAATAGTGGGTGTGTATGGTGTTATCCATAGAACTGCACTTAACCGTCCACACCTGTACTTTGTTGAGCTTGAACATCGAATTGTAGGAAATATGAGGTGTGTCCCCTTCCCATAAAAAAAGCAAAGGGCCTTTTCCTACCCTATAAAACCCTTTCTATTATTTTTTTTCCTAACTTCCCATATTGGAAAAAATCTCTTGTATTTGAAGGGTAGCAATATAAATCCTCATCATGAGTTTGCCATCCCTCCCATCTATTTGATTAGTCCAGAAACACTTAAGATAAAACCTGGGAAATATTAAAAAAAAAACATGCCCACAACTATCCCAACCACGTTCTTTACCATGCCTGCTATTTTCAAACAATGTACTTGGAAATGTTAAATTCCTAATTTGTTGCTACGACAAGTTACTCGCTAGAAACCATAGTGCTAAGAGGCTACTGAATTCATATCCAAGCAGTAGTCTTATAGCACTTAGCATTGCAACACAATGTGAATAAAAAAATTTCTACTGTGGAGAAAAGTGCCTTTAATTTATAATTAGAAAGTTAGTTTTTTGTGGAAAAATTTCTCATGTTAAACCCCCAAGACATCTAGTAACCCCCCCTCCTTAGCTCCAAGTTTGTGAGTTCCTTAAAAAAATTATAGCATTTGGCAGACTATCAACTCCTTCAGCATCTTCCAATTATGAAGAAAATAGCAGGTTTTAAAACAAAAAAAAAACAAACTGCCTAGGATCGAACAAACAAAGTATTGATGACGCAGCGAAATAAAAAATAAAAAACAAGTTATTCCCACACAAAACCAGATACAAAAGAAAACCGTTTTACATTCACATCAAGCCCTAATTCTACATGATCAGTATAGAACGATTACGTAACTGTAACAAGATCAAAGACACTTTGATCTTGAGGCTAAACCACATACTCTAGACGTCTACATCTTTTCTTATGAACACACAATCACACACATAAACTATGTCTAGGGATCTCTTTGTATGAGAAGTCCAAAAGACTAACAAAAAATCTAACTGTATTGAAACTATATATTTTCCTAATCTTTGATCTTTATTGAAGAATACTAGAATCTTTAATATTATGCAAGAACTAGAGAGATAAGTAGGTGGAAGGAAGGTTTTGTTTCTTTCATACTAGAGAGAGGAGAAAGTAAGAAAGAAAACTATTAACATGCATTATAGGAAAAGTGAAATGACAAAAAACCAACCAAACCAACCCAAAACAACCCACCCCAAACCACAAATACCAAGAAACCATCAAAAAAAAACCACCGAAAAACAAAACAACCCCCAAAACCAAACACGACACAAGAAAAACAAAAAATATTCTCATAACAATCCCCCCCCCCCCCCCCCCCCCCCACCCCGCCCCCCCCCCCTACCCCCCCCACTCTCCCCCCACCCCCCCCCCCTCCCCCCCCCCGCCCTCCCTCCCCCTACCCCCCCTGCCCCCCCCCCCCTCGCCGCCGCCCCCCCTCCCCACTCCCCCCCCCCCCCCCCTCCCCCCCCCCCCCGCACTCCCTCCCCCCCCCCGCCCCCCCCCCCCCCCCCCCCGCCCTCCCGCCCGCCCCCCCCCCCCCTCCCCCCCCCCCCCCCCCCCACCCCCCTACCCGCCCCCACCCCCCACCCCCCCCCTCCCCCCCCCCTCCACCCCCCCCCCCCCCCCCCCCCCCCCCCCACCCCCTCACCCCCCCCCCCCACCCCGCCCACCCCCCCCCGCCCCACCCCCCCCCCCCCCCCCCCCCCCCCCCCCCCCCCCTCCCCCCCCCCCCCCCACCCCCCCCCCCCCCCCCCCTCCCCGCCCCGCCCCCCCCCCCACCCATACCCCCCCCCCCCCCCCTCCCCCTAACCCAGCCCCCCCCCCCCCCCCCCCCCCTGCCCACCCCCCCCCCCCCCCCCCCTCCCCCCCCACCTCCCCCCCCACCCCCCCCCCCCCCCCCCCCCCCCTCCCCCCCCACCCCCCCCCCCCCCTCCCCCCCCTCCCCCCCCCCCACTCCCCCCCCCCCCCCCCACCGCCCGCCCTTCCCCCCCCCCTCCTCAACCCCCCGTCCGACCCCCCCCCCCACCCCACCCCCCCCCCCCCCCACCCCCCCCACGCCCCCATCCCCCCCCCCCCTCCACCGTCCCCCCCCCCCCCCACCCTCCACCACCCCACCCCCTCCCCCCCCCCCCCCCCCCCCCCCCCCCCCGCCCCCCCCCTCTCCCCCCCCCCCCCCCAGCTCCGCGCCCCTCCCCTCCCCCCGGATCACATCTCAGGCCCCCCCCCCCCCCACCCCCCCCCCCCCCCCCCCGCCCCCCCCGAATCCAACAATACCTATCCCTCAACCCAAAAAGCCCTTAAAAAAGACCCCACACTCCCCCCCCCCCCCCCCCCCACCCCCCCCCGCCCCCCTCTCGCTCCCCCCCCCCCCACCCCGCACCTCACACATAAGCAACCACCCCAAACAACTAACCCCCCCCCCCCCCCCCACACTTACCCCCCCCCCCCACCCCCCCACCCCCCCCCCCCACCCCCCCCGCCCCCCCCCCCCCCCCGCCCCGCATTCCCCCCTCCCCCCCCCCCCCCACCCGCTCCCCCCCCCTATGTCACCCCCCCCCCCACCTCCCCGACCCCGCCCCCTCCCCCCACCACCTACACCCCCCCCCCCCCCCCCCATCCCAACAAACTCTCAAAGCCTAAACCCAATCTGGTAAAAAGATCCTCATCAAAAAACCCAAATCCATACCCAGACACCACATAACAACAATACCAATCCCCCCCCCCCCCCCCCTTACAAACCCCAAAACACCAGTCACAACTCACGAACACTCCCATCCCCCCATACCAACCAAACCCCACATTATAAACCCACCCCCCCCCCCGCCCCCCCCCCCCCCTCCCCCCTACCACCGTCCCCCCACCCCCCCCCCCCCCCCCCGACACCCCCACCCCCCCCCCCGCCTCACCCGTCCCCCCCCCCCCCCACCCCGCCCCCCCCTCCCCCCCCCCCCGGAATCCCCTCACTCATTCACCAACACCGAACCCTTCCCCCACCCTCCCCCCCCCCCCCCCCCCCACCCCCCCCCCCCCCCCCCCCCCCCCCCCCCCCCCGCCCCCCCCCCATCTCCCCCCCCCCCCCCCACCCCCCCTCTTACCCCCCCCCATTCCCCCCCTTACCCCCCACCCCCCTCCACGCCCTACTCCCGTATTCTCCACTCCATCGC
>BQNB010100910.1:0-2500 GCA_026074375.1 Tanacetum coccineum | reverse complement strand
ATCATGGGATTTGAATACCTAAGCCTAACCGCCTTATAACTTCATAAATTTAAGTACATGGTCGGTCTTTTGGGTATTTCATCACAATCCTTCCAAAAACATTGAAAATTTCAATCAAAGTGTTTGATATAAATATCAAAAGATTTACACTTTGAGAGTTTTTCATCATCACTAAAAGCTCCCCCTTAACATGTGCATCGATATCGTAGTACATGCTAAGTGTAGAGTGTACTGAGTCCATTTTATATGATCACATTTCGATACAAGTTAGATTCAGTTTAATCACATTTTCTTATAGAGATATCCCCCGCTTATCCAAAATGTTAATCCTTGATATTTTGGATTTCAATTGATTAAACGTCCAGGGACAAAAAGTTACATAATAACTTATAGTAACATTTTAATGCTCCCTCTCAAATTATGATGGATATATGTCTTGTGAGTACGAATTTTGATCATATAATTGAATTTTTGAAAAAAATCTTGAAAAATCATCCGTACTAACACCACCTAAGCCTAAGTCTTTTACTCACTAGTATGTACATATTCACATATTTTATTATATATGAAGATTTGACTCGGATGACGAAACATCATATGATGAAATCATAATGGCCTTTGTAGCTCTGCCGTAGTGGTCCTTCGTACAATCTCGGCCGAGCAAGCGGGGGGGGGTGCGGGGGGGTGACGAGGGCTTTCCAAGCTCCTCATTAACCATCTTTCTTCAGAGGTTGTCAATCTGATCTATTCTCTGTCACAAGGCACCATTCCAGCGTTGCTTCAACTTTCTTTCCAAGTTATAAAACATCTTTGCATAACTTCGAGGATAAGAACAGATTCAGATACAAATGTAACTCGAGCTGTGTGTATTGGTGTTGATGTCGTTATGAAGTTGTTCTTAGCTTCCCCCCTAAAACCAGTAAATACCTTTCTTGAGATAGATTCAGAGCTTCTTGCAACCGCATCAAGCAGATCCTTGATGTATAAAGCCCAGATATCCAAAGTACACAAATAACTCGAGAACTCGCAACATAACACCAAAGTCAATTAAGTTCCGAATCCATATTTATCCTATAACATGATAGTTATGATATAAATTTGTATCACCAAAGTCAACTCAAGTCCTCGGTATGTCATAATTATTCCACTCTAAGTAGTTGAAATGATAACACCTAAGTCAACTAAGTCCTAAATGTAGACATTTCTTCCTGCAGGATACTGACTATTTAAAGGAATCATCATACCTATGATTACCTCTCTTCATTAACAATTCACTAACTACCCTTTTTATCTCTCTAAGCTTAATGTGAATAAACCGTTTTGAGGATGCCTTTATTGAATCAGTACCAACTTCACACGCTTAGAATAAATCTTCTTAACAACACTTCCCCCATAGTAACTTCAATGATGCAAACTTTGAAAATCAACAAGATATCTCTAACCAACCCATGTATTTAAAATAGTACACGCCCAGAAAGTAAACAAGTTAAACACTGATTTTTCTCTGCGGTTATAACATTATGCCTTCCCAAATGACCTAAAATGAGAATAGGTATAATTACTATCATGTGTACACATTATCTTTCTTGTATATATCCATTTCCTTCCCCACAATTGCTGTTTCAGATACCATCAGAATCACAGCAAAAACCTATACGCACTATAACTAGAGATCTGTTTCGGAAGAATTGATAAGCTTAAATCTATTCCGTGAGAATCAACTAAGTCTTAAATTGCAAATAAGTCCATAAAGTTTGAAACATATGACATATAAAGCTTGTGTAGTTAAAATCCATTAACTCCCTTTAATATTATGATCCGTCATTATTAAAATTTTTATCCATTAATTCCGTGACTTATTTTGAAAGACCGTTTTAAAAGATTATTTGATGACGAGATCTCCCCCTCAAATAATGACCCGTTTTCTATTTAAAGAGCTATTGTCATTGTTTGAGTGGTCCAATTGTCTTTGAAAAATCTTTTGTTATTACTGAAAACACTGATTCATTATGAAGACAACTTTTTACCAATAAAAATAAGATTTCTCTTATTTTAACACATAAGCGCACTGATACGTACACTTATGAAAACATAGAAAGCACGGGTTGTGATGCAAACTAATCACAAGCCTTTGAATGAATATAAAGTAATTCATTCCCGAGAAAATAAATTCCCGTTGTGAGGTCAAGTTGTTTTTTTGATGACATACTTGCCTTGAAGATGATGACCGGGTTGCTATTAGAAATAATAGCAAGCCATTTGGCATGTTTTGAAAATATTTGGAACTTCTGCTCGAACTTCATTATTGAATGACATTTCTAAGACCGTAAATGTTATCGATTTTCAAAATACATGCCATTATTACCTCTTTTTATATTTTCTCATTTTATATTTTTGTATTTTGTTTTTATAAAAATTTTGAAAATGAAAAATCTTTTTGGTTTTTATGGTTTTAAAAATATATACATATGATACAGGATATTTGAATAGGTACCACTAC
>BQNB010100909.1:0-24596 GCA_026074375.1 Tanacetum coccineum | reverse complement strand
CCTCAATTGAGAATATTATATTTTGGTATTTTTACCAATTTGTGAATTTTATTTCTTGATTAAGACAATGTTTTTATATATTTTTTTTCTTTTGTTTTTATATGATAATTATACTAATAAAAGAAAATGAAAAATATTTTTGTACTTTTTATATTTTTGTAGAAGAAAATATTCACAGATTCAAACACAAATTGTCAAACGTAACGATAATCGTTTTCAGCCTCCCCGGCAACGGCGCCAAAAATTGATTCGTCAATAATATATATATATATATATAATATATAAGCAAACACTCAACCAATTACCTTTACACAAGGAATGGTCAAAAGTTCACCAAAATAAAATATATATGTAGCCGGAAGTATGATTCCCGGGTCGTTTTGTCCCAACGAGGCTTAAATGGAAAATCGAATGACGGATTGATGATTGATGTTTGAATATGACAAAGGTATGATTGGTTTTCTATTTCTACAAGTTAAATATGCAAAAACGATTAAATAAAACCTAAAAATGAAAGCTATATAACTTAAAACCTAAAACGGGCACGAAAAACGAAGACTAAAAACCTAAATTTTGCAAATTAAACCCTAGAACAAATTTAAAAGCTAAAATAGATTCTAAATGACAAATAACAAAGTTTAAAAAAAACTAGACTAAAAACGGAGGTCGTTTGACCCAAAAACGAGTCAAGACAAGAACGGGAACGAATCCCGTTCTTTAAAAAGTAAATTTTTGAAAAATTAATCCTACAGAAACTTTTATATTTTTCCTACAAAATATATGAAAAAATAAAATTTTAGAAAAAGGATTTATATTTTTCTGATTAATATTTTATTTTTTATGATTTTTTAAAGTTTTTAAACAAAATAAATTGTAAAAAATACTAAAACTTAATAAAAAAATCTTGAAAAATTATACAAAATAGTTAAGGTGACAAAGGTCCTAGGAAAAATAAACTAGGTCGCACTGCTTATCAAATAAGCTGTCAAATAAGCCCAAACAGCTTATAAGCTTAATGGGGTAAAACACCCTTAAATACCAAAGCGCCCAAGGGTCTAACAGAAAAGACCCAAGGGCGCAGCGGTAGTGTGTGTAGAGTTTATAAAGGGTTGAGGGCTTTGAGGTCCCGGGTTCGAGTCTTGCTCACCCGGGGTCTTGGCCTTCCCCTTTTTATTTTTATTTTCAATTTTTTTTATAAACTTAAAAAGGGCTTATAAGAAAGACTAAAAATAAGCAACTTTAAAAAAGACAAAAATTTTTAAACTCAAAAATAAGCACGAAAATAAGCTATATAAGCTAACAGTTAGCTTATTTTACACTAAGTCTCAAATTAGCCAACTGTTTGGCTTTTAAAAGAAAAATAAGCTAGTGACTTTGGCAAATAAGCTAAGGCAGGCAAAAGTACTTGTCTAAAAAGCACTTTGACAAAAAAAATAAACAACTTAATAAGCTAAACAGGCAGAAAAGCTAGAATTCTAAAACACTTCAAATTTTTGACTAAAAATGCAAATAAGCTCACATGAGCTTAAAGCCAAACCTAATAAGCAAAAAGGGGCTTATTCTAACCTAATAAGCATATATGAACACAATTAAGCAACTAAAACAGACAGAAAAGCTAGAATAAGTAAATAAGCAAATAAGCCAAGCCTGCAGGCCAAACAGTCAATATGCACCCTTTGAGCTTAAAATTAAGCCATCTAGAGTGGGTCCTAAGGCCTGAAACTTGTTGAGCCTAAAGAAGGGCTTAAGGGCTTCCTAGAAAAGCCAAAAAGCTAGAATTTTGAAAGCACATAAGCTAGGAAAATGGGCTGCAAACCTGGGCTTTTGCATTAGGGGAGCCTTTTTGGCTTTGACAGATTTAGAAATAAGCTCTAATAAGCTCAAAATAAGCTAAGAATCCTAAAAACCTATTTAAACTAACCTAATACACCTAATGCAACAAGAAATAAGCAAAAACAATAAGCCACAAGCTCAAATAAGCTAATTGAGCTTTTGAGCTTAAAACTATTTGAAAAACAGCCAAAAGCCTACTTTTGGCTTAAAAACAAGCCACCAAGAAGGTGTCTTAAGGTTTGGGCTTTTGGGGGCTTATTAAAGAGCTTATAGGCTTTCTAAAAATGTAGAAAGCTTAAGCTTTCCAGCTTAAATAAGCCAAGACAAAATGCTGCCAAGTGGCTGTTTTGCACCAGGGGAGACTTATTTTCAGGTTCAAGAGTGCAATAGGTAGACCTAAGAAAAGTTATCAAAATAAGCTCAAGCTGCAAAGTAGATTTGAAATAGATTGAGTAAACCCATCAATGAGCTTATGATCTATAAATAAAGACTTAGCACTAAAGAAATCTAATCCAGATAAGTTGCTGAATTATGACAATAAAAAACCTAGGAAAACTAGGACAAGATTATACTAAAAAGGGCAAAAGATCAAATAAACACTTAAGTCGCTCTTCTTACTGCATTTAAGACTCTAAAACAAGTATCCAAAGTGAACCAATGAGCACTTAATCAAATCCTACAAAGATAAGCTGATAAACTCACTAAAATTTCCACAGATTTACCCATGACTACTTAAACCTTTTAAAACTGAATTTTGAACTATAATAACCTAATGAAACAGGCTAACCCTTCTTAATTTGACTTAGTAAAACTGTCCTAGTGACACCAACCCATTTACACCATCATTTTGACCCATTTTGGGCCTTATCCCAAACACCCCTTTAGGTGCTAAAATTCCAATTTTTAGGCTAAAAAGATTGAATTAAGCTAGGGCATTAATAAAACAGATATGGGTTATGATCCTAAAAGACTAACAAGCACAATTTATATGAAGATAAGCCCTTTTAACTAGATTAAGCTAACAAGCAGATTTAACTCTATTTAAGGCAGTTTTAAAAAAACCAAAACTTATGAATTTAACAGTTTATTAATGGGTGTTAATGGTATACTTTCAGACCTAATATAGGCTGAAATGAAACAATAGAAAGACAGATTAAGCACATATGCTATAGTAATAAGCAATGCCTACAAGTCGTTTGAGCTTAAATGAAAATTTACAATACCTTTATTCCCTTACTTTGACAGCAATGTTCACAAGCTTAAATGAAGCTATATGCCTAGCTCATTATAACCCATAAGTCCATTCATTTCATACTTATCATCCAATAACACAACAATAAGCATTCGTACAATTAGGAACTTGAAATTTGAAATTGAAATTTAACTTTAAAAACCTCAAACTTTAATTAAACTTTGAAAAGAGTACAAGAGTACAAGAGTACATTAAAAGTTACAATAAGCTGAATATGACTTAAAAATGATAAGTAAACTAAAATTAAGCTAAGTTATGCTAAGATGTTTTACAATGCTACATTGGGGTCCTATTTATAGCCGAATTCTTCACTTGCTTGGTCTTTGTGTTGTGCTTTCTTTGAGAGACATTCCCATGGTGTTTTAGTTGTGTGAGACAAATGATAAACTTAATCTTGGCCCTTGAATCTTCATGTGCTTCTTTTTGAGTCAATCATAGCCACCGAAACCCTTTGAAAATGGTGAAGGATTGCCAGCTTGGCACTTATACAGCTGGGGTAAGTTAGTGGGTTAGGGATGAAGTCTTTACCCACTAGTTAATTTGTGTTGCAGGGTAAATCAAAGTGAAGAAACCCGTGACTTTGTGTTGGGTAAATTTGGCGGGAAAATGTGTTATAAACAAGACAGGGAAAGGTTTGGGCTTTTGGCAACATAAGTCCCTCATGGATGTATTTGGTCTTGCAAAATTCGTCCTTGTGGTTTTATAAGTTTTGGCAAATGGCAGAAGTAACCCCTCATCCTTATGACTTGTATTGCAGAATTAGTCCTTGTTTAATACTAGTATGGGGGTTTGGCAGTTTTGCCCCCTCTACTTGTATTTTACATGAATTGTAAATTCAGTCCTTGTCTTTATTCTTATAGTAATATAACTTTGGGAATTGGTAAATTAAGTCCCTAAAGTTATATTTTTTTTCTGCTTCAGCTTCTCGGAGTTGACTTGACTTTGTCGGGGTTGACTTTGGCTTCGATTTGACTTTGTCTTCTCACACTTTTCCATTCCGAGCTCGGTTTTGTCCGTTTCTAGCTTTGTTTTTGTCCTTTTGATGATTATCCGTTTCCTGCACAATACAATTGCAAAACAAACATATATTTGGCAGTTTTTGTCTGTTTTTGGTCATTTAAGTCCGTTTTTAATAGAAAAAGGTATGTGTAATTAAGCACATACCAAAACCCTATAAGGTATGCTTTGACTATTAATCCTACTATCTATGTTTCATGCATTGAGCAGTTTTGGTCTACTGCTAAGGCCCAAACAATCAATGAAGAAACACAGATTCATGCCTTGGTAGGTGGCAAAAAAATAGTCATAACTGAATCATCTATGAGGTGAGACCTTCAACTTGCAGATAAGGATGGTACTAACTATCTTCCAACAACTACTATTTTTGAAAACTTAAAGTTGATGGGGTATGAGAATCTTTCTGATAAACTTACATTTTTTAAATCTTACTTCTCCCATCAATGGAAATTTCTTGTTCATACCATTTTGCAGTGCTTAAGTCCAAAGAAAACTGCTTGGAATGAGTTCAGTAGCAATATAGCTTCTGCTATTATTTGTTTGGCTACTAACCAAAAGTTTAATTTTTCTAAAATGGTTTTTGATGGTATGACTAGAAACTTGGATAGTCTTTCTGCTAAATTTTTAATGTATCCAAGGTTTTTGCAAGTGTTTTTGGACAAACAACTTGACAAGGTGCCCTCTCATAATCCTGTTTACAATGCACCTTGTCATACTAAAAAGGTTTTTGCTAATATGAAAAGAATTGGAAAAGATTTTTCAGGAAAAGTAACACCTTTGTTTGACACTACAAATGAAAAAGACAAAAATGCTGATACAACATCAATCAGAAGTGGGTGACAGTTTGGATAGGGCTGCCACTACTGCTTCTAGCTTAGAAGCAGAGCAGGTCAGTGGTAACATCACTAAGACCCGATCCAAGGCAACACTTAATGAGCCTACTCCTCAAGGAACTGGTTCAGGTAGTGGTCCCAGGCGCCAAGACACCAAGGGGGACACAATTGCTCGAACTAGGTTTGAGAATGTGTCTAAAACATCCTATGATTCACCACTCGGAGGAGTTAACACACCTCGAAGTGATGAGGATAGTATGCAACTTAAGGAATTGATGGAAATGTGTACCAATTTGCTACAAAGAGTTCAAGACCTTGAAACTACAAAGACTGCTCAAGCTAAGGAGATTACAAGCCTGAAAAAGAGGGTCAAGAAGCTAGAACAAAGAGGAAGGTCAAGAACTCCAGGGTTGAAAAGGTTGTACAAGGTTGGAACATCTAGAAGGGTTGAATCCTCTGCTGAAGCAAGTTTGGGTGATCAGGAGGATGCATCCAAACAGGGGAGGAATATTGCTGAGATTGATGCAGATGTAGATTATCACACCATTGTTACATAGGATGTAGGATACATTTGGGAGGTTTATATGAAGATATTGATTGATACAAGTGTTTTTAATGATGAAGAAGTGTTTGTCAATGACAGGACATGGCAAGATCAAGAAGTTAATGTTGCTGAAAAGGAAGTTAGTATTGGTGATCCAGTTACTACAGCTAGTAGAAAGTGGTTTACTCTACTAGCCAGTTGCTGATATTAAGTACTGGCCAATGTTTCCAATAACTGTTAGTACTGCTACACCAACTACTCCTCCAACTACAACAACTGAAGATGATATGACTCTTGCTGAGACTTTAATGGAGATCAAGAGTGCTAAACCAAAGGCAATAGGAGTGGTTATGCAAGAGCCAAGTGAGATTCCAAGAATAAGTGTTGCACAACAACAAATTCAAGAAAAGGCTCAAGGTTCAAGAGATAAAGGTAAAGCCAAAATGGTTGAAGAAGAAGAACCAAAAGAACCAACAAAGATAAAAGATCAGATTAAGCATGATGAGGAACTTGCTCAAAGACTTGATGCTCAACTTCAAGCAGAAATGGAGAAAGAAGATAGGCTTGCAAGACAAAGAGAAGAAGAAGATAACATTGTTTCATAGGATAATGCTCAAGCTATGATGGAAGCATATTATCAAATGGATGAAAGATTACACGCAGAAGAGAAACCTTCATTGACTGATGAAGAAAAAGCAAGTTTATTTGTACAACTCTTAGATGCAAGGAAGAAACATTTTGCAGCATTGAGAGCACAATAAATAAGGAACAAACCACCTACTAAAATGCAAAAGAGAACTACAATGTGTAATTATTTGAAAAACATGGCTGGATACAAGCATAATCAGTTGAGACACAAAAGTTTTGATGATATTCAGAAGCTGTTTGACAAAGCTCTTAAGAGGATAAACCCATTTGTGCCTATTGGATACTGAGAAGTGGAAGATAGTAAAACAAAAGCATAGGCATTGAGACAAGAGTGAGACAGAAAAGTTCAAAGAGAGCAGGAGAAGAACTTGATAGAGAATCCATAAAGAAGCAAAAGGTAGAGGATGAGACTGAACAAGCAGAGCTCAAAGAATGTTTTGAGATTATTCCTTTGATGAATATGCATTAAGTATACCATAAGAAACCTTAAGCCAACTAAACAAGCACCATATTGATGACTATAAGATCACCAGAGAGCAAGAAAGATTTATGTATCATATTCAAGTGCAGATGAAGAAAAATTAAAGTTATATGATAATTTGAGATATGCTGTAAATATCTTCCATAAGAAGATATCTGGAAGTCTGTACACGAATTAGTGAAAGACAGGTTTAAGTCAACAAAGCCAGTTGGTGATAACAGAGTATTATGGGGAAACTTAATGACTATGTTTGAACAAAGTGCAGGTGATGAGATGTGGAGAAAACAAGGGAGATACTTGATTAAGAGCTGGAAGTTGATTGATTCATGTGGAGTACAAAAAGTAGATTTGGCTACACCAAAAAAGTGTGACGATATACATATAGTCACACATGTGTTTTCGAATGTGTGTGACAAAAGGTCGCGCGACCGTAGGGTGTTTATGGTCACATTTTTTAGTTAGTGTCCGTATCCATTAAAAAACAGTGACCAAAAGTGTTAATAAGTGTGACCGTAAACACTGTACAAGCACACAAAGCAAGTTTTTTTTGTATATTTAGTCACATACAATTAAGCATAAAGTGGCCAAAAGTGTGACCATATGGTGTTTAAAGTGAAGTAAAAGTGTATTTTGTGTGACTATTGTTCATCCAATTGCCACATAAATTTTATGTTTGTGTGGCCTTTTATAATATTTGGTCACACAAATCATGTTTGTTTTGGGTATTTAGTCACATACAAGTAAGCATAAAGTGACCAAAAGTGTTAATAAGTGTGACCATATGCTGTTTAAAGTAAAGAAATGTGTAATTTGTGTGACTATAGATCATCCAATGGCCACATAAATTTTATGTTTGTGTGGCCTTTTGTAATATTTAGTCACACAAAGCATGTTTTCTTTTTGTATTTAGTCACATAAACTATCTGAAGGTTTCCCCTTAGATTGACCAGAAAAAGATCCTTCATGCACTCAAGTGCCTAAACTGTGTTATTGTTAACCTGATTCAGTAACATTGCGTGAATTAGGTAGATACATGTTATATATTCTATGGCGGGTCAAACTTTATACTATTGAACCGATATTGTGTGCCCCGTCTTTCAAACCATTAGGTTCAGCATTTACAACATTTACAAATATTACAACATATCAACAATAACAATCAAGATCCAAATTTTATTCTCTAAATAATCCTAATAACATACCACTCTTGTTTCTCGAGCAAAATCAGTGAAATTATCAGTCTCATCCCCAAAATTAATGAAATTATAAGCACAAATAAAACCCTAATTTTATAAATTAAACATGAAGAAAAATCAAAAAATAATCTTACCAAATCAGATATCCAATTTCACGATCAAGCATATGTTTCGATTTTTCGTGGGTTTTCTAAATCAGTCGAACTTTTTGAGATTTGAAACGGATGGTTTTTGTAAATCCACCACGTTACAGATTACGACATTGATTTGTGGTTTTTGGTTGTTGGATACACATATTTTTTGTGTTTGATGATAATGATTTTGAGCACAAAATCACCGGCGGTATGGACTGAATGTGGGTGGATTTTTCTTCACAGATCTAGGGATCTCATTTGATTTTAGGTAATCGGCTGCAAAGGTTTTGTTTGAAAGGTGTTATTTGTTTGAACATTAAATGCCGGTTTTCAACTTTTAATATCAAGCGTTGATTATTTTGTATTTTACACGTGTCGTTTTATAGGAATTTAGAGCCAAGATGATGGTTTCAAAAACCTTCTTTTATATAGGTTATAGATATATATTTATAGGGAGACTTTCTTTTCAAAACCATTCTTAGTGCGAGAACTGACAGAACCATCAAAAACATACATGCACGCCTTTTAAAAATAAAAAAAACATAAAAATCATCAATAATCGTAAGAATCCACCTATGTTCTTCAGTATCATCATGAACTCTTCCTCTTCTTTCACAAAAACCTTACACACGACCGCAATATTGTTGTTGCACGCCTTATAAGAACATACATGCACACCTTCAAAGAAAAATTTTGTATTTCCAATTTCTTATCAAATTCTTTAGAACAACTATGTTTTTTTAAAACATATATGTTGTTTTTAGAACATATGTGCAAAAATACAATTATAGCATGCATGTTTTTGGTGGTTCTGTCAGTTCTCGCACTAAGAATGGTTCTGAAAATAAAGTCTCACTATATATATATATATATATATATATATATATATATATATATATATATATATATATATAGAGAGAGAGAGAGAGAGAGAGAGAGAGAGAGAGATGGGATCATGAGAAAATCTCAGTGAAAAAGCTAGAAAACCCATCCACAACCGTTAGATCAAGCCACCTCTCCCTCCCTTTTTTCACACAAAACTACTGTAATTGTAACTTCTTTCATTCTTTAAGGGATTATTTTGTGATTTCACACATTTATATTTAATGCCTAAATTATATTATTTTTTCTTTTTTCTTCTTTTCTACCACTCCAGACACGATATTTCTCTCTCTCAATACAATAAACACGAAATTAGATTAAATCATCTCGTTCCACACTCGATCTTTCTATAATTTCGATTCACAATGAACAAATCGATCAAATCATCCCGTTATAATTTATTAGATACATGTATTCATGAAGTCATATCATTGTAATATCTCAAATCGATTGCCAATGTAAGTTTATTAAAATGTTTCGATTTTATTTTGTTAGTTTCGTTATATAATATCAAGTATAAAGATGATATACGTGTTTGCTAGTGTTTATTTGTACTAATTGTTGTTTTTATGAGTTGTGGTGTTGTTTTATGAATTTTTATTAGGTAATCATCATGTTTGTTCATAGATCTATTCGTTTTTAAGAGTTTTATGATATGATGCATTGTATATTTTAGTTATTTGAATCAAATTTGAGAAAAAAATAGTTGTAAAACATGTTTACAAAAACTGCACACCAAGTGTTTGATAAAATGTCTGAATGAGATTTTATAATTGCGATGCACTAATTTTACACTGTGATGCCCTAATTTTTATGAGTATACTTTAGTTTCACTGTGATGCCCTATTTATTTTTTGAATGGCTGAAATGAGTTAGTTTGATTAAGGGTGTGTAACTAATGAAAAATATTGAAATGAGAATGTTGATGATGATGAGTTGGCCAAAATATATGTCAAATCTTATTTTTTGCACAAGGTTTTGGCTCTAATTTTTTTATAAGACTATGATGACTGTTTGTTGCAAACTGTTTGATGAAATGCCAAACATAATTATATTGCATAATTATGTCATTAGGAAACTTCTATGCCATGCTATCAGACTAGAATAACTTATATAAGAATTTGTGTTTTCTATGGTGTATTGTTTGTACTTATCTGAAATATACTATTACTATATACTTGATATGATTTAGTCCGTTTATTAGAATCAAGTAATTTGATAGCTGTTAAACGTATGGATTTTATGCAATACAAACTGCTATTATCATCGCAACCTTGTGATAGATAGGTATGTCATTGACTAGACGAATAAGTTCAGGATGCCAATGCTTTAGATAGTTCTATAAGGTTAATTTATTTGTTTGCGAGATGGTACTTCGAGAAAAACCTATTGCTCTCGTTTGTACATACTTTCTTACTATATCAAGTAGATGAAAGACAAGAAGTGAATTAAGCCATTTATAAAGCCATGTTTGAGCCTTAAAATGATTCAGTTGTTAGTTTTTTATCGTTTCTTTTTGTTCGTTTGCAGCTTAAATTTAAATTGATTCACGTCATGGACCTGATTTCTATTTCTATTCTCGAACCAAAGTCTATAATCGGGTGTTAAGTGTGTGAAAAAAGATACCTACAATTAGTTGCTAATACACATTTTTTTTGGAGTTGTTCCACTTTTATTTTCCCATATCCGAGCTCTTATCTTTTTTATTTGAGTCTTAAGTATGATTTTTACTCATGTGTTTCATCCTCTTATTTGTTTTATGCTACAATTATGAATACACATTTATAGCATTACATTATAGTGCAATGTTAAGGGAACAAATACGTTATCAAAGTGTTGTTATGTGTGTTAGTTAGCAGTGAGGTATTGTTGCCAAGTTTGTGTTAAGGCCACATGTCATCCTAACGGTTGGGTAAGTTGCTTTTGAATTTTTGATGCTATAGTATGGTTTTTAATGCATGATTCATCTCTTGGAAGGGACTCACATGAAACTGCAAACTTTGCGAAAACAGGTTGTTACCTCAATATCTACTCGTTGGAGCTTCTGATGTTTTTATAGTTGTGGGTATGCAAGAACTCTTTTATGACCAAGTGCCGACAGAACTCAAAAGCATTGGTTTAGCTCTTTATCTTAGTGTCATGGTAATTGATAACTTCTTGAGGAGTTTTCTCATTTCAATAGTCGAGAAAACAACAGGTGGAAATGGTCCAGATGGTTGGATTTCTGACAACATGAATAGAGGCCATATAGATTATTTTTACTATATTCTTGCTGCAAAATGTGAAGTTACTTGTAAGAATTTTGCTTCTTTATTACAGATTTAAGCAATTTAGTTACATTACACTTGGACATCTAAAAGACGTGTCATTATTTTGTTCTAACAGATAGATATATCAACTGAATAACTGAATTCTTAGGAGGGAACCAGATATCAAAAATGTCTGTGTATTGATTAACTTTACACACTGCCTTAAGGACTTGTACATTCATATTTATATGTAAACATTATATTATAATTACGGGTCTTTATTGATATAAAAGTTACCACGGTAATGCTGGTCTTATTTGACACATCGAACGTTTGAAAAATACGTCTTATATGATAATGTACTATGGAAAATGATATTAAGATATAACTTGACATATTAGATCATTTACCCATGATGAAACTATGATAGAGATGGCATCTGGTAGAGATGCGTGAGCTTCGTTTACTTACGACGATTTGCACAAGTCGACAGATTGCATAATAAGATAAAGCAAAAACTGTCCTGGAAAAAATGTGGTATATATATAATAGATGGATATTACATTGCATCTAATTTAATATATGGATAATTACATTGATGAAAATTGTGGGTTGTTATAAGCCTAGTTAGGATCCAACTAAAGATGGAAAGGGCTAGTTAGGAACCAAGAGAATATTCTTAGAATATTCCTTGCTTGGTGAAAAGGGGGGGAATTTAAAATTTGAATTTTAAATTCATTAACACACATGTTGGATAAGAGAGGATGAGTTGTGTGTGAGTTATAATGATGTGAAACATTAAAGCCTCTTGATCTTGTTTAAAATAGAGGATGGGGATGTGAAGAGGACACTTGGTTAAGTGGAAAGATCAAGGGTAGACATGCGGTTGTGTTTGTTGTGTGAGTGAGAAGAGAGTGTTTGTGAGAGAAGTGTGTTTGTTTAAGATGAAGCATCAATCCAATGGTTAAGAAGAGAATGAGGGAGTTTGGATTGATGAGGTAGATTGATCAAGGGTACAGAAGGAAGTGTGTTAGTTGTGTTAGTTTGAGAAGCAATCCAAGGGTTAAGAAAGAAAGTGTGTGAGCTTGGATTGGTGACATTCCTTGATCAAGGGTTGAGATGAAGAAGTATGTGTGTATGTGTGTAGTTTAAATTCATTGGGGAAGAAGGTGAATAATAGATATATGGTGGAGAATGTTTTGAAAACATATAGAAGATATTGGTTAGGAATGTAAGGAACATGGAAGTACACTAAGTATAATAGAAGTACATTGTATAAGGGAATGTGAGTTGTCATTGTTAAGGATAAGGTTTGAGGTTTATTTGGTAAAGGTTTATGTGAAGAAGGGTGTTTAGGCTTGAAGAGTGTTTAATAAGATAAGTATGAAGTTGATGGTATTTAGGAGAAATCAAAGGATTGATTTGGGTTAATAATTACATAGCCAATAAGAGAGAAAAGAGTAGGCATATGAGATTATAGAATTGTTTAAGGAAGAAGATGATTATAGTGCGTGTAAAAGAGATGAAATCACTTGTTGGGTAGGGAGGGTAAACAAGTGATTAGAGAGAATGGGTAGAAGGATTGTATAAAGGAAGTGAGGACTTGAACATGTGAGGAATACATGTGATTTTGTAAAAACATTTGTATGGAAGTGAGAAAAGTCAAAGTATAATTAACTCCCAAATACCACAAACTCAATTAGTCATTTAGACTTTAATCCATGATAATCAACAATGAATTTAATCACTAATCATCTTGATGCAAACAAGCTAAGTGTTTTGCATCGTAAGTAAAGCATATCCCATAACGGGAAAGGATGTGTTTACTCAAAGTGACTTTTGACGTAGTTTGACCAATGGGGGATTCAAACCCGTAACATGATTAGAATCAATTGTAAATCTGAGTAAAAATGAATTTGATCATTAATCATTTTGATACAAACAAGATAAGTTCTTTGCATCATAAGTAAAGCATATCCCATATCAGGAAAGGATGCATTTACGCAAAGGGACCTTTGACTTTGTTTGATCAATACGGGAGTAATGCCCGTTATATGATTAAGATCATCGTAAATTCGGATTAAGGTCAAATGAATATTTTCATAAGATGGTATGTTGGGAACATGATCATAATAGGTTTAGAAAGAAGTTTCGGCCTTGGCTAGAGGCGTTTGATAAAAGATTTGAGTTGGCGTTTTATAGAAAAATGAGAGGATTTGTTTTTGCTCCTCTCTAAGTCTAAACCTCATTTGGAGTGTTCCCAAATGCTCAAATGTCATGTACATACCTTTATTGAAGTTTCCACATGTGTCGGGTAAAGGAAAGACGACAGCTGATAAATTCGCAAAACGGATTTCGCGTGTGGTGCGCTAGCCACGCGCTGACACGTGCCCAGCGCGCCAGATGGTGAAATCTTGTTTTGTGGATTTAAGCTACCATTTGTGATTTTATGTTTTGCGGATGTTTATTTATCATCATTAAAACATAAAGGAGATCCTAGTCAATTTTGCACCAACGAAGCTGTATCAGTTGTGATACCTTAAGTTGATGATATTTTAGGATACTTATTAGTTAAGTTTTATTATATGACATGTCTAATATCACTTCTAATATTTCATAAACATAGTTAATGTTTAATATCACTTGTGATATTTCAGAAACAAACAAGTAGACTTTTTAACCTTTAATATCATGTGTGATATTTCATTGTTTCCTATATTTTTTTTATATTATCACCTATGTGTTTTGTAATATTTTTATACTTTTTGGGTACAAGATGGTTTTTATGCCTTTCACTACAATAGACAAGCACAAGAAATGTTTTATTGTCAATTCATGGTTGCTTAAGAATAAAACTTTGCTCAAAAGTTTTGTGTTCTTTTTTGAAGTTTTAACATGTAATCAATGTTATCTATCACTTGTGATATTATACTCTTAGTAGGAATAAAACGGTTAAGCCTCTTTAGCTGAATTTTTATTTTAGTCAAAAGCAATGCTAAATTAATGCAACACTTGTTTGATTTTGAGAATACGTCAAGTTATCATTTTTATAGTTTGCTTTATATTTATTCATTTTGGTATTTGTAAGTGACACTTGTTTATCTCTTATGATATAACATGTAAGGAAGATGAAGATTATTTAAATTGTCGTTCTTAGTCACTTAAGAGTAATATATCTCATGTGATAAACCAAATAATGTGACATTAATTCTGGTATTTTACATATGAGTAATATCACATGTGATAAAACAAATAGAATGTGATATTAATTCTGGTATTCTAAAACCCGAACCCAATGGGGGAACCTGAAACCCGAAGTTTCTAGGGTGGAGCGAGGTATGCTTATCATGTTACGGGGCGGGTTTTGGGACAATAACGTGGATTTTTATCGGGTTCGGGGCGAGGACACAGCGCAACATCCCCAACCTGCCACGCCCCGAAACTATATATACATAGATATCTATTATATTCATATATTATTATGGTAGTATTTACGTGAAAAACCAATATTATCAAATTTTTATGCTTTTGTATCTTTGTAAGATTGGAAGTTATGATTAAAACAAGGGTTAAGTCCACGAATAGGCTATGTACTTTTCAAAAATTCCATAGTTAGGTAACAAAATTTGAAAAATACCATGATTACCCATTAAATTTGTTACGACTTGTTGAAATAGGTAATGTTACCTATTAAGTGCCAAATCACCATTATGGGCCCACAACCCATTGAAGATAATGTTATTTTTATCTATTATCACAAAACTGTACACCCAAATCTCTAAGACATGTTAGTATGTGTTCCCACAGTTAACCCCCAATTTTCATCTCATTTATCAGTCTCCTCCTAACCCTCAACCAGAATTTTGACACAACTCCATATACATTCAACACCACTATATATACTAACAAAGCCCGTTCTCTTACCTCTGTTTATGATATAATCACTATTAAATTCCTCACATCACTCCCCCGTATAATCACCATGAAAACCAACCCATCATTCACACGTGTCTCCCCTCACAAACTCAAGTATAAGCACAACAACAATGGATCAACTCTGTTAAAATATGTAAAGATGAATAAATTAAAAGTCGTATTTAAAGACTTTACTATATGAAGTATACATCTATGTAAATGTTGGAAATATTGTTTGGTTGTGCATGCTCTATGGTTTGTATGTGCAAGGGCTGAAGTGTAAATTGGCTCTATATAAGCTAGTACCCATCTCTTTTTCATTAATCCTGTCAATCTTTCAATTCATCTCAAAGTCATTTTTCTCTCTCAAATAGGGTTTCATCAAGTCTTTGTCTGGTATTGTCTTTGTATAGATCATCTTGATCTTGGTAGGTATTGATAGGTCTGAGAGTTGTAGTGAGGTTCAATTGTAAGTGAGATCTTGTATAGTTGTGTTACATCCGTTAGGGGGATAACACATTTCTTCTTTGTATTGTTTGGTAAGAACACGTTTTGTGGACTTATCTTATTGTATCGTTTGAATAATAAAAGAATCACCAAGGGGTGGCTGGTTGGGTGATTATTAGAGGTGTTGTTGTTCAAGAATCAATAATTTTTACATGGTATCAGAGCCAGGTTGGCTCTGATCGTGATTCTTGATTTATGGTTTTTTGGAGCAATTTGGGGGTTTTCAAGATTTGAGGTGGATTTGTTCTTCTGGTGCTTGGATCTTAACGGCCGTGTTAGAATCGTCTGGTTTGGTTCTTTTCTGGTGATTTTTGGTGATTTTTCAATTAGGGTTTCTTGAAACCCTAATTTGGAATTTGGGGGTTCTTTTGTTGTGGGCTCATTATTGCTACTTGTAGCTCTTGACTAAGTGAATCAAGAGCGCAGGTGGTTAGATCTGGTGTTTCCGCTTAAGCTCTGTAAGTTGTTCGATCTTTAAGTTTCATTGGTCTTTGTTAGTGGGTGCAAACGGGTTCGGTTATCTTGACCCTCCAGCGTGACTGGTGTGGAATCCTGCTCTGGCCAACTCTAGTCTGCTAACAGAGTGCTGGTGTTCTTGAGTTTGAATTTCATCTCTTTCCTTTGTTTGTGTTTATCTTTGTTTGTCTAGTTGCTTATCTGTGATCTTTCTTGTTTATTGTTTGTGTGTTGTTTATCTGGTTATTCTTGTTTGTTCTGTTTGCATATTTGTTATCTGTTTTGTCTCTGGTTGTTATATCATGGCTATTGGTGAACCTTCTGGTTCTAATGTTGAGTTGATTAATAATCTTGATGCTGGTAATCCTTTGTATCTTCATAATAATGATAATTCTAGTCTTGCTATTGTTAATATAAAACTTGTTGGGGCTGAAAATTATAAACTATGGGTTATGGCTATGAAAATTGCTTTAAAAGGGAAAAAAATAGAATTTATTGATGGTACATGTGTTAAACCAGCAACTAGTGTTGTTCTTTCCCAGCAGTAGGAAAGGTGTAATGCTATTGTGTTAGGATGGATTCTTGGGTCTTTATCTCAAGAACTATATGTGGGTCAAGTTTATTCTGAGATTGCTTCAGAGGTTTGTAATGAGTTAAAGGAAACATATGATAAAATGGATGGGTCTGTTGTGTTTAATTTGATGCATAAAATTAATAATCTAAGACAAGGAGACTTATCTGTTCCTGATTACTATCATAAGCTAAATTCTCTATAGAGAGAGTTTGATATCTTGACTGTGTTACCTGCTTGTGTTTGTGAAAACAGACCTGCTTGTACTTGTGATGCTAAGTCTGGTAGTGCTAATCATACTCAGCTTATTAGACTTATGCAGTTTTTAATGGGGCTTAATGATGTGTATCAACCTATTAGAAGTACTATTTTGGCTAAAGAACCTTTACCTAATGTAAAGGATACTTTCTATGTTGTTTCCAGGGAAGAATCCCATAGGGGTCTTCATCCTGGTAGTTCTTCTTCTAGTAAAATTCAACCTGCTGCTTTTATTGCTAAGACCAATAATGCCAACAATTTTAATAGGAGGGTAAATGGTAATAATAATAACAATGCTAATAGCAGACCTAACCCTAATCTGCTCTGTAAAAATTATGGTCTTATTGGTCATACTATAGAAAGGTGTTATGAGATTATTGGTTATCCTGCTGGTTTTAAAAGGAATCCTAATTTGTCTAGGCAGACTGGTAATAACAATAATAAGAGGTTTAATGTTAATAGTGAAGTTAACCATTCTGTTCCTGGTACTTCTGGTTCTATTTCATCTTCTTTCACCAATGAACAGATGGTGAAACTTCTCAGTCTTATCAATGAAAAACCTACCCCTGCTGCTAATATGTCAGGTATTAAAGCTAGTCTTTCTAATAATAATGTGTCTTTCAGATTACCAAACTTTTACAATAACAATGTTCTCTTTAATTTGAACTTTAAAAGGTTTTTTTATGCTAAAACTAAATTTGATATGTATAAAGTTACTTTGGGATGGATTATTGACTCTGGGGCTAATCAACACATGACTGATTCTACTAAAAATATATTTAATGTTGTGGATGTATCTAGTCTTATGCTTACTGTTGGTCATCCTAATGGTACTCTTGCTAAGATAACTGCTATTGGTAGTCTTAGGTTGACCAGTAGTATTGTTCTGTTTGATGTATTGGTTGTTCCTGAGTATAATGTTAGTTTATTGTCTGTTAATAAAATGATTAAAGATAGTAAATTCTTTGTTGGTTTTGCTGAGTATAAATGTTACATTCAGGATTTGAATCTGGGCAAGCTAGTGGGGACTGGCAGTGTAAATGGGGGTCTTTACTTGTTTGACCTAGATAAGATTGGTAAGTCTGTTTCATGTAATTCTGTGTTTGTATTTCATGTTTTCAGTGAGTTATGGCATTACAAACTTGGTTATCCTGCTAACCAAGTTCTGTCTATTTTGGGTAAAAAAATTAGGTTTTTCTAAAATTGTTCATCAGTCTCCTTGTGACATCTGTCACAAGGCTAAGCAGACAAGGGAACCATTTCCCTTAAGTGATCATAAGTCTAAATCTGTTGGTGAAATTGTTCATTGTGATGTATGGGGTCCTTATAGGGTTGTTAGTAAGGATGGTTTTAAATTTTTCCTCTAACATCCCAGTGTTCCCTGCCCACCCCCTCCGAGGAAGCATTAAGTGAAATTTGTAGTGCTTGTGTGGATGCTACATGCCACATCAATAGCATCGAGCGCGCGCAACCGGCGTCAACACCACTAGCAATTGACATTTTAGCTGAATTGGGCCTAGACCTCTCCTATAATAGAGAGATGAGTATATAGCTCTATATACTCTCTCTCTATCCCTATTATGAGAGATTCGGATATATATATCTAACACACACACTCACATGCTTTATGAGTTGATGAATTTGGTGTGTGTGCGATGATCTGAAGAGAGTAACAAATCATATACGAACACCACTCAATACACTCTCTACTAGGAGCGGTAGAGGGTTGTCTTAGAGCGTGCGTGAAGCGAGCAGCTGAGTATATATATCTCTCGAGTGGTGCGTGAGGTAACAATGGGTGGGTGTGTACTAGATATCTCTCCAGTAACATAGCCGTGAGAGAGAGTGGGGGGGAAGTGGAGGGTGGATTCTCATTTAGCAGGGTGTGTGAGGTGAGTTGTCGTGATAGAGTGACGAGACACACACAGGTTCTATCAATCATTGGGTACATTGTTGAATAGTGGTGTAGTGAGGGTACGTGGGGTGGGAAGTGAGAAGAGGATTGATAATAAATTTGATGTTAAATTGATATTGGTTTGGAGCGTGAGTGTGAGTGTGACACACGATATGAGTGCATACTTATGTATTATTTGTGTATATTTGTTTGTAATGGTGAGGAGTGATTGAGAGAGAGAAGGTTTTGGTTGGGGGGTGTCATCGGTAAATTGAATAGCATAACACCATGTATTGACATATTTTTGGTATGTATATGTGGGGGTTTGAATTTGAATTATTATATTTAGGGTGGATTGTGTGGTGATTTGGGTGTTTTTGGGTTAGGTGTAGTGTTGTTTGGATTTTTTGGGGGTTTTTGTGTTATTGGTTTATTGTTGTGTTAGTATTTTTAGTGTATTTTAGTTTTGTTTGATTGTGGTATGTGAGAATTTATTGTAGTATTTTTGAAGTAGTGGATATATTAGGTAAGATTATTAAAATATGTCGATAGTAGATAGGGTATAAAAATGAAAGATTATCTATCAGATCGATACTATTAATAATAAGAATAATAGTTGTTGTTTTAGATGATATTGAGATTTGAAACGGAGGATGAATATGATAAATCTAACAGGTAGAGTAGAGTAATGTAGGTGATTAGATTAAGCATCCTAATTAGTAAATTTATATAGTTATTGTAAGATAGAAGTACAATGTATCGTGTGAAACAGTAAATGAAGAATATCCTCTCTCTCTACGATGATACATAAACATCTTGAAGGAGGAAGAGGAAATTATACACAAATAGTGAGTAATGAGTGGCGTAAATTCAATATGAAGTAAAGATGATAGCAGATAAATTTAGATTTAAGTATTCTACTCGAATATATATTGGAACAATGTGAGAAAACTCTAATTTATTAAAAGATGGTAGCGTAAGATATTCTATGTTTGAGAAGATTAAGAGTAATAACATCGTAAATTCTCTAAGAATGCGATATCTTACTCTCATATCAATGATCATAGCGTATAGTAAAGATACAAAGCAGTTTGATATAATACTAAATAACAAGAGACACACACTTGATAATTTAGGAAGTGCAGATAAAGAGAAAGAGAAATCGAATAGTATGTATATATCTACTTCCCTGAATCAAGCAACGTTATACACACATAGAAATAGTTCTAAACTGGATATTGCGGATTTATGTTCTCGTGAGCCAGAGAATATCGAGAATATCTCTCATCTAATGTCTCTGTATTACACAATCTTCAACACATCATTGACTTGAGATATCGACACCATAGACAGAATGCTAATTAAGAAGCGTGTTACATTGTAGAAGCGAAAGCTGCGCGCTGCGATGCGAATCCGCAAATCGCCCCGATGAAGAGGGAGAAATTCTAATTCTAATTGAATTAATAATGATATTTTATCATAGAATATTAGACCTATTATCTACCTAAAGTTTAGGAATTCTGATTACATGAACAACACACGTATCTCAGTAAGTTGTCAGTAGCAATAATTATAAGCGAGGAGAGTAAACAAATTAGGGGAGGGGGGGAATTCACTCTCTGAAGGATGGTATGAAATTTTGTATCAATACATTTAAATATTGAATCTGCAGAAGATGGGATATCTTGTTTAGATAGAGCGTAATACGAGTAAATAGAGCGAGGGAGGGAAATTGAACCACTTAGGTAAGTGATATTTTTTAGTATAAAAAATATACATATAAATATTATATAGAAAAAACTCTCGACTTAGCGTATTAATTAAAAAAAGAGAACATCACATTGAAGCCTCATATAAATTATACAATTTATCCAATATCATTAAAAAAAGTGTGATCTATCAGTTTCGAGTTATATTCTCCTCTCACTCTCTCTATAAGAATATCTAAATAATTATAAAGTAAATGGTTATATCTCTCTAAGACAAAAGAAGATATTTTGTAGGAGAGTATTTCACACTAATATCACTTAATATCAAAAAATATTTTGTAGTGAAATAATAAATAATTCTTCATAACTACCATAAAGTAAGAACAGAACTATATTAGAACAAAAATCACTAAAAAAAAGAATACTATAATATCAAAAAAATTTAATAATACACTAAAATAAATATAAAGAAAAAATTCAACTCTATATTCTCATATAAACCATTTTAATACTAGAAAACCTTAAATAGACGTGTAACTCCTAACTTATAAAACCACCCAAAAATAAATAAAAATACTAAACAATCTAAATTTAAAAAAGTATCCAAATAGAGAGATATATCTCTTATTGATTATAATATAAATAGATAATCTACACATGGTGTTTTTTGGAGAGATTGGGGGTGTAGGATTGGGATTTTAAGGAGTGGGTGGATTGTTTTGTATTTGGGTGGGGTTGGTTTTTTTTTTGAAGTTGGGGGGGGGGGGATAAAGTTATAGATGTTGGTGTTTGGGGGGGTGTGAAGAGGGGAAGTGGTTGGGGGAGTGGGGGGGGTTGAAGGTTTTTTTGGGGGTGGGTTGGTTGGTGGATTTTGTAATTATGATTAGTTTGGTTTTGTTGGGGTGGGGGTGGGGGGATGTATGGAGATGTAAGTTCGAAGTTGTGGGGGGTTGATTTTGAATAGTTTCGTGGTTTTGGGTTTGAGTAATAGTTGTGTGGGTGAGTTGATGTTTAATTTGTTTTGGGTTGTTTTTTGTATTGTTTTAGAATTTGAGGAGTGTTGGGGGTTTTTTTTTTGGATTTATGGGAGTTTGGGAGGGTTTTGTATTTAGGGGAGGTGGGGGGTTTGGATATGTTGGGTGGAGTGGGTTTAGGGTAGGGTTTTTTAGTTTGGTTGGTTGGTGTGTTAGGTTGTGGTGTTTTGTAGTGTTGGGAGATGTGGTAAAGGTTGTTTTGGGGGAATATGTGATTGGTTGAGGAGGGGAGGAATGGGGTGGAAAAAATGTGTAACATGGAATGGAATGGAGATTATATTTATTTTAATTTTGGGTGATTTTTCTTGCATTATAAGATAATTTATATGGGGGGTATTTATAATTTGAGGTTATAGGTTTGTTGTTGTTGGTACAAAGTGTTTTATGGATTTGTGGGGATAAAAGAGTATTGGATATAGAGGGATTATGTTTAAGGGAGGGAGGATGGGGTAACTTGGTAAAATGGATAGTGATGGGAATGGGGTTGTGGGGGTTGTGATTTATGTGTGGTATGGGAGGTTATTGTTTGGTTAGGTTTGTGGTGTTATTAGTTTGTTTGATGATAATTCAAAAAATAGAAAACAATAAAAAATGCAAGCATAAAACCTTATAAAAAAAACTGTATTTCCTTGTAAATAAAGTGGGTACAATTGCCGGAAAAAAAGTACGGAACAAAAATTATAAATTTTACAAGTCACAAATAATAAAAAGGCAAAAAACTGAACAAGAAAATATAAAAAATTGTGTTGTCCACTCAATAAAACGGATATTACAAAGGATATTACTTGTATTTAGGAGGTAAGGGGTATAATAAAAAATTAAGTTTTATGTTATTGATACCCCCTCTCACCCACATGTAAAGTACTTTTCTACAACCCTATTTATAGTTGCTCGGTCACGAAACTTTTTATCACCCTACTCCATTCTCCGAGTTTTCTACTCAAGAGTTACTTCACTAATTCAGCCGACCCCCTTCTGGGCTAAGAAAACGTACAATATCATTTAAAACTTTACCGATACAGAAACGCCCAGATTTTTTTTGAAAACTCATTTCATTTATAATATATAACTTGTCTGAAATCTGTATACGTTATTAAAATAAGCGGAAGCGTAACTTTCACATGTAAACGGGCTTATTCCAAACGCCCCTTTAAAAATTGTAACTATGAAAAGTACATGACTTTTACTATAAAAACTTGTTACTGATAATGTCTTGCTTTGGGGCATTTCAAACTGATAACAAATGATGGAAAAGAGAAGCCCATTACCTAACCTACGAGTTGCACCATTTTAACACATTACGTCCCAACTAACACATAGCTTGGTCTCATCTTACAAACCTGCAAAACATGAAACTGAGAACGGTAAGTCTATAAGACTTAGTGAGATAACGAAAACTGAACTGAATCATAAACTAAAATACAAACTGACTACATTGAGTGCATAAGACAATATACTGGCTGAGTGCATAGAACATTGACTGAGTGCATAACTACAAAACTGAGTGTGTAAGGCTGACACTGACTGAGTGCATTTGACTGAGTGCATAAATCACATATTGACTGTGTGCTTGTAGTACTATACTGGCTGAGTGCTTTACCACAATACTGAGTGCGTAAAGCACATACTGACTGAGTACTTGTAGTACTATACTGGCTGAGTGCATTAATGCAATACTGAGTGCGTAAAGCACTGACTGAGTACATACTGACTATGTGCGTAAAGCACATACTGACTGATATTAAGTTTAGTACTAAACTATTCTGAGTCCAGAATTGTGCACACATAAGATGGATATATAAATTAAGGCTGAGCTAAATACTTGGGCATGATTGCAACATGACACTAAGCTGAATTAGATACTAAAATTATACTTAGCGCAATGCTAAAGCTAAACTAAGGGATAACCCTTAAAACTAAGCTGAATACCTAAACTATGTTATAACATAATAGTGAAGCTGAGTTACTACATAATATTGAAATTAGCTAGATGCTAAAGCTGAGCTATAACAAAATACTGAGTATGACCCAACGGGCCGCCATAATACTAAATGTAACCCAACAGTCAACATATATTGAACATGACCCCAACGGGTCGCCATAATACCAAATATAACCCAACGAGTCACCATAAAACTAAATATGACCCAACGGGTCAACATATATTGAACATGACCTAACGGGTCGCCATAATACTAATTATGACCCAACGGGTCAACATATACTGAATATGACCAAACGGTCAACATATATTGAATATGACCACATGGGTCAACATGACACTGAAGATGACCACTAGGGTCAACATGATTCTAGTTATGACCACATGGGTCAACATGACACTAAAGATGACCACTAGGGTCAAAATGATACTAATTATGACCACATGGTTCAACATGATACTTGACTTGCATATTTGACCACTAAGGTCACGTGAATACTTGACTTAAATATTAATTGAGATATGACAAGGCACATATATATATTAAACACGCTTAATCTGCTAAACATATTAACTGAAAATCCTTTACTCACCTTTGCTCTTGATTAGGTTCCGTAAGCTTCTCACGAGCACCTAACCATGATATAATCATACTAATACAATTAGAACTTGCTAACTCATGTATCTTAACATATAATGGGTCTATACAACTTAACTTAATCATAAAATGTCTTATTTCATACTTAAACACTTTTTACAAGCTTCTCTTTTTGTGCAGAATTTCTGCAACCCGCTGCACTAAGCTGATTTTGACCCATTTAAACTTACTTTCAAGACCTGGAAATATTTTTTCTAGAAAGTAGACTCTTTTGGCTTTCCGGATATATAAGGCACATCTCCAACGGAGCTACGGTTATTTTTCAATGATTTTTCAAAGTTGGTGCAAATTTCTGCACACTATGCTGTCCCGTTTTTAAGCATGTCCAAAACGACCCAAAACCCATAATAAGCTATCCCAATCTTTACCAAACTTATATCACATCTTATTAGACATGTTTAGGTCATTATTCTTCATGCCTTAAGCCAAATTTGCTTATTTATGTGTTAATTTAAGCCCTAGCCAAACACCCCTTTAATTAACATAATTTTTCATAACTTTTGTAGGTCCTTGGTTTAGGATCTGACTAGCCTTCGTAAGACAATAGACAACTTGGATAAATCCAAATTAGCTATATGAGAGA
>BQNB010100908.1:0-24596 GCA_026074375.1 Tanacetum coccineum | reverse complement strand
CACAATAATTATATTTTGAAAAAAATTAAGCATGAAGTTGTTGTATTTCGCTTCTTAGATCAGTTGAGTGCTTACTGATAAGAAGGCTCGGCATGAATAGTGAGTAGCTAACTTTTGTTGTAACCTTTTTATATTGTAATGGGACTAATATACGGTTCTCTTAGAGAGTTGTGCTAAAGCCTGCAATGCAGGGTCGTGACATGATTGGGCGTGCTAGGACCGGAACAGGAAAGACTCTTGCTTTTGGCATCCCTATCTTGGATAAGATCATTCAATACAATAAGAAGCATGGGTGTGGGACATTACTTTTGTTATTAAGAACTTCAGTTTCTAAGTAGTACTTTAATTGCTTCTAAAATTTATGTATTTACATGTTTTGGGTGAATTATAACAGATGGGGAAGGAATCCGTTAGCGATTGTTATGGCTCCTACTAGAGAGCTCTCTCGCCAAGTTGAAAAGGAGTTCTACGATTCTGCACCAGAATTAGATACTCTTTGTGTATATGGTGGTTCACCTATTCAACGCCAGATGAGTACTCTTGACCGCGATGTTGATGTAATTATGGGCACCCCTGGACGTGTTATTGATTTGCTCAAAAGAGGGGATTTGAATTTATCTGAAGTTAAGATTGCTATTCTATATGAAGCTGATCACATGCTTAATGTTGGTTTTGTTGAAGATGTTGAGACAATCTTGGACTATTTACCGAAACAACGTCAAACCATGATGTTTTCAACTACTATGCCAAGTTGGTTTGTGAAGCTTACACACAAGTACTTAAAGACGCCATTGACAATTGATCTTGTGAGTAGCTTCTGAACATGTCATATTATTATGAAAGTTAACTTAAGTATATAGGATTGTTATTATATGTGTATTTGAGATGATATTGATGCCAATATTTTAATTGTGGGTGGGTGATTCAGACCAAAAGTTGGCTGATGAAATTATACTTTATTCTATCTCATCATAAATGCATGAAAGACCATCAATTATTTAACCTCCTTAATTTTTTTAGGCACATTTCTAATTTTAACTTCAATCGCATTTTTGTGTGTTTCCCTCTTATTAATATATATACACATTTGAGGTTCAAAACTACGTCCTTTTGACCCTCAAATGCTACAGTAGCTACAGTATCCGGCCCATTGGGCTACCATTTTGGGCCGGCCTTTTTTTTTAATTTTTTTTTAATAGGCAACTTAAAAAATAAAAATAAAAAATTGCTCGGCACAAAATAGAATTTTTTTTTATAAAATTACTGATTTATTCAAATCAAAAAATATTCGCGCCATGAGGCTCAACACATAAGCCCATATAAAAAAACCTATTAAACATGAGACCGAAAAAATAAACCCGCTAAAATAAATAAAAATTGCTCAGTCCAAAATAGGAAAAAAAAATATAGATTTATTCAGATCAAAAAATATCCACGACATTACGCCCGCCCAACACATAAGCCCATATTAAAAAAACTATTAAACATAGGGCCGGCCCATTTGACTTTTTTGTTTTTGTTTTTCTATTTCGGCCCATTGGGCCGGCCCATTTGACTTTTTTTTTTCTATTTCTATAACTAGACAACTTAAAAAAAAAATTGTTCAGTACAAAATTACAAAAATACTTATTTATTCAGATAAAAAAATATCCGCGACATGAGACCAAACACATAAGCCCATATAAAAAAAAGAAACTATTGCACAAAATAATTAAATTTTTTTTTTTTTGCTCGGCACAAAATAAGAAAAAAAATTACAAGAGTTGATTTATTCTGATCAAAAAACACCACGACACAACGCCAACACATAGCCGCACAAAAAACAAAATACAAAAAAAAAGTAAAAAAAATAACGCCTACATCAACGCGCGACCAATGCTTAAAAAAACAACAACATCTATGATAAAAGAAATACCGCCCCGCAGCAACGCGCGGGCAACTATGCTTGTTACTATATATACTAAAAGGCAAAACAAAAACAACCAACGACTGTGTCGTTTTGAGTTTGGGCTTATTTTAGCCTGTCCGATTTGCCCAGTAGGTGTGGTGCTTCTTTTTTCTTTTTTTCGTTTCTTATTCGAGAGCCTTCCTAACACAAATCATAAACTACAGTCGGTTCCTATTTCCCTCTGAATCTTTCAGAAATATCCTAACGCACACATCCAACAATATCATAGACTCTTGCAGAACACATCACACATACATGTCAGGTTTGGGGTTTGATTTTGGGGTTTGATACGGTTACACGATAATTAGGGTTTCAATTTTTGGGGGGGTTTATGGTTCCCGTATTAATATTGATCATAAAGTCTCAGGTATGTTACTTTTTTGAATTTGTCATTTCTTTGCTTTATGTTTCCCTTCTTTAATGTATATCCTAATTTTCTTTTGCTATTGATATTATGTAGATATGGAGATGATTGAAAAAAAGATTTAGTAAATTATTGCTTGGTGAATACCTGAAGTGGCAAAGGTCTTTGCACACCTTTAGCTATCTCAAATGCCATCACTAATCTTTGTGGTAATTACATAAAATTCATAATTTTTAGTTTTTTCGAGTAATTTTAATTTGGTTGATGAATTTATGGGTCACTTCTGTTTTTGTACTATGGAGTTTTAACCGTGTTTTTATTTTTTTTTCTAGAAACCGTGGACCAGTTTTTTTTAGCTAAATAGGTTAGTTCGATCTGTATTTTATTGGTTTCTTATAGTTAAGTTGTTAAGGGGGTGTTTGGTATTGGTTGGTTATAGTCTTTTATATAAACACTGTAAAGTTGTTTTGGTGATGCAGTCCCCCCCCCCCCCCCGCACTTTGACTTTCATATCCAGGACCGAGGTTAAGTAGAGTCATTGTAAGAGGGCTAAAGGTCTATAATCCTGTTTTGCGCTGTTTAAGGTTCTGCGATTAGTTTAAGATTACATTAGCTAATAAGTAGCAACGTCTACCACGTATCGTTCTGATGTTAACACGAGGCTAGAAATTCCGTGGTTTTAGTCGGTTACTTGAAGTCTTTAATGCCCGCGTAAGTGGACTGCTTTCGCAACGCTTGCTGATGTTCATTTTATGCCCTGTTGCGTTTTTCTTACCAGCACCATATGTGTCGCACTCCCAACGTCGGAAATCAAATGACACCAATCATAAAAGATACTCTAAAATTTATAAAAACCACTAAAATTTATAAACAAATTGTAAGAAATATAAACATTATATGAGGTGATAAAGTAAGAGGACTAATCGGTTGCTTTCAGCCAACGTTAGTGTTTCATGTACATTACTTAATACAGATACATGATATCACTAATCTATTGCATTCTCTTTCTTCTGTTCAGATATGAAGGTAGAGAAGAAGATGCTACATATTTGACAAAAAAAGTGATATATGATGTGGAAAGTAGACAAGAGAATGGAGGTGTGCTGGGACAGTCAAGAACTTCACTATGTAGCTTAAAAGGAAAACAAAAGGTTAAAGAAAGCATGTACGTATATTTATATGACTCGATCTTTCTGTCAACAAATGGTTACCCTTTGGACACATCAAACTTGATTCTGATGAATACTGCGTTTGTATTAACCGAAAATATTTCTTTAAGAAGTTGAAACAAAGTTTCGTGTGTTTGTTGCCTTTTCCAAAGTCCAAAATACACTCACAATTGCTACTATATTTATATACGTAGATACACGAAAGCCACTGGATGGGAGCAACACATCTAAGACCGTTATAGTTAGTAATAGGAGTTTAGATGTGTTGAACAAAATACGTTGACATGATACCCTTATAAATTATTTTTCATTTTCATATTAGTTTCCGTGTTACTGAAGCAATCATAGATTTATATATTACATTTTATTGAATCTAATAGAAATGGCAGAAGTAGCGGTGATAACATATGGCCCAAAAGAAGAGTACAATATATAATTTGGTATTAAATAGTAACAATGACCTTTTTATAATAGTGTAGCCATCTTTCCATAAATATGTAAGAAAAATAAAAGGTTAGTGGATTTACATGTTTATTAGCATAGAGGAGGGTTATTGTAGTATAGTGAGTTAAAGTAGGAAGTATAGAAAGTAATTGTAGCCATTAGATGTATCATTGATGATGTCATTGTATTAGATTAAAATAAATGGCAATTACGTAAATAACTTAAAATTAATGGCATTATTGTAAACACAACATGCAAACTGTTAAAAGCTCCTCCTTTCATTTAGGATGATTTAATTTTCAATGGACTTTTCCATATCCGATTCTTTGGTTGACTTCTTTATAACCATCTCTTGGCGGGTTGGAATACTAAATTTACGATTGATTCTTAAACTTTTACCTAGTGTTTTAGTTTTGAAAATTTATTATTATATAAACTATTATTTATGCACATAAACTACAAAAGCTGATGCACCGCATATTATCAAAAATACAAAGGAAAAAACATGAAATATAACCATTAAACATTGATACACATAGATCAATGAAAATTTTATCAAGATCAATAAAAATGTATCAAAAACACTAGAATTTGTATATTAAAGTAATACAGAGTAACAATAAAGATACATAAGTATTAACACACTGATAAACACGCGAATATGATACACAAAATACACACTTATAACCAATTGCAAATCGTACGACATGATACATCAATAAAACTATAAATTAAAGCGTCAATACACCAATTAATAACGGATTTATACATGAAAGGCTTCACGTTGAAGTTGTTGTAATTATGGGTGTCAAAAATGCCGACGCGACCCAAACTCGAACCCGAATAAGCATATTCGGGTCGGGTTAGTCGGGTCCAAACTCTTATTCGGGTCAACCCGAGTAACCCGACTACCAAATAGGGTCGGGTATCGGGTTGAAACTTTTTGGCTAACTCGGGTTCGGTCGACCCGGTTGACCCGAATAAGAATTTTTTTATTTTTTTAATATAAATTTTATATATTTTCTATTTAAAAGAGTAAAAAAAGGGAATTCTTTTACATGTTACCCATATTCGGGTTGACCCGAATCCGAACTGACCCGGCCCAAGTTGACCCGAACCCAAGTAACCCGAATTCAAAAAGGGTTGAGTTCGGGCTTAGAATTTTTATTCTTGACACGCCTTTGACCCGACTCAAACCGGACCCGACTAACACCCCTAGTTGTAATAAGTATCAGAAGTTGATGTACAACTACTAAGATTTTTGTACGTTAATCCAATGTATGATACGCAATCATCCATAGACTGTTGAAGCATTAGTTAAACTAATAACATGATAAATTGCATCCATGGGCCATGGGTAACTACATGTTGATACAACGTAAAATTTAGAAAAACTCAGTTTGTGTAAACTAAAATTTAAATAATACATAAGACATCAGGTACCCATACACAATGCAATTATTGCTAACTATATAGAAAAACCATAGAAAGTACATTGGTAATTGATATTATGTGTTAAATGATGATATGAGACCAATGAAAATAATTTATACGTGTATAAAAAACATACAAATTACACTACTTTATTAGATATATGTTGATACACATCAACCTCTGTTACGACCGCGGATCGACACAAACGAATCAAAAAAGAAAAAGTGGGTAGCCACGTAAAAAACTAGATCAATATACATTTCAATCACAATGCTGCCATTTTTAACTTTGGTGTCCAATATTGGTACACATCATCAAGTGGTGCTTGATATTTTTCATGTTTAGCAAACCGTTTATTACGGCTTTGATCATGGTTTCAGACCAACAAGTTCAAGATCAAACACTGCCGTTGTGTAACGTACCGATTCCATTCATAAGCATTAAGCATAGATAAAATGGTTTCTTCTTTGTGTCGCCCATTGGGATAAAGCTCGACAGAAATAGAAAAAATGTGTTTCTAAAGGTTCATACAATAGTATTGGCAGCTAGGGTTTTTTATTCGAGTTTTCCTTGCAGAGATAGGGAGGATGCTATCGATAGGAGATGGATATTAAGGTGGTTTTTATTTGAGAATAAATAGAAATGAAGGAGCGTCGTTTGAGAGAATTACAGAAGTAGAGAAATACCAACTAAGCCCTTTTTCTTAAGTTAACAATTTCTTTTACATGAATAATATAATTTCCACTTGACATTATTTGAGTGGCTTCCTACACTATCTTACTTTAAACACTATCTCACACGAACCACATTCTATTAGCATATTACTGAATATTATGTTCTATTAAACATATATAGTGCAAAGTTTTTGTGTTGATGTTATCTTTTTAACCAACTCAGGTGCTAGAAGGAACATTAAAGGAAATAAAGAATGTCGTGGAAAGGAATACTAAAAGTAGAAGAAATTTTTTTTTTACCTTATAAGCAGCTTCTGACTTCTGAAGTACCCTTTACATTTCGGTCATGCCGAAAAGGGCTGAGCACAATACCTTTCTTACAAACAGAAGTACGACGTTTGAACTTTCAACTTGGCATATCTTAATCACAAATATGTGGTATGCATTTTCAAGAAATAGCAACATCTCGAAGCTCAATTTACCGAATCAGCAACAGGTAGAACCAAAGCAACATAAACAATAATGTAGACTATATACAAAGTTTGACATAGTGCGTTCTTACTAGATCAATAAAATGTTCAAAAACGAATGACTATGAGTTATAACAATTTCAGACATTCATACTTTTAGTGTATACCAATTTAGCATAGGTTTACTAATGTTGTTTCGCATCAGTTTGATGTGTAACTGCTAAGAATGTAATGGTCTGTGATTGTGAGTGCTTCGGTAGCGTGTTAAATTAGCCCCGCCGCAACGCGCGAGCCTCTTTCCAACTTGTTTACCTTCAAAGACTCCAAACGTTTCACTAATGGATCAACCCATGACCCAACTATGAATTTAACCACAAAGATCCAATGAAATAGAAACTCAAAGCGCCACACCCAACCTCTAAACTTGGCCAGATGAACCTGATTTCCAGAGCCGAACACGAACCCAAATTCGTCCAAAACAATATGAACCGTGAAAAAAAATCAAGATTATGCCAACACTTGGAACAATATTCACATGACTGAAACTTGCCATGAACACAAACATCATCATTGTCATCATCATCGAACCCAATAACCAAAGTGGTCTTGTTGGCTCTGACTCGAACAATGCTCGAAACTCTTAGTCATGTTTGTAAGCTCCATTGCTTAAGCCATAGTTAACCCTTTTAACTAGAACCAACACTAACTTGTTCACTAGTAACTGATAGACTTAAAACCATAGATATAAATACAAAATGAAAAGTTTTAACGACAGGGAATGAAATTCAAGATAAAACAAGCTACTGGAGAAAGGTACAAAAAGAATAATGCTCATAACCTTTTATATGTTGTTTTTATCATGATATGTGAATAAGGGATGCATTGGAGTAACTTATATTCCCACTAACTCAAGTTAGTGGTTCTTTTGAAAGCGGGGTTACCGAATTTAGGGATGAGAGGAAAATATTATAGGTTTATTTTGTGTAAATTTTTTAATAAGTGGGTACTTTTAGGACCAACGGGTAGAAACGTAAAATATTTTTAAGAGTTTAGGCGGAACCACAAAGCGAAAACGTATATGATAAAAATAAAATTATATCATGCGGATACTTTTCTGAAATAATAAATTATGTAGAGCACATAGACTAATATTTAGTCTAAAGCCAGGTTCACATTTAATAAACGTTTTATTACAAACGCGAGATAACTTATCCGATAAATCGTAAAAATAAAATTTTACTCAAAAGTAAAATAAATAATAGAATATGGATTAAAAATATTGACCTGAATCTACGAGGTATTACATACATAACGCCATTTTGACAAAAAAATGAGTGTTTCATCGTTATTCCTCAATTATACATAGCCTGATCACCTATGTATAATTCATAAAGGACCATGCCATGCTGAGAGTAGTCACCTTGAAACATTGGTCAAAATCAATTTTCTACTTATACTCCCGAAATACAATATTTTATGTGCATATTCATAAATCGTGTTGGTCATCATAATAACTAAGTAGACCTTTACACCACCTTACTATATAAAGTCGACATCATCTCATACCAAATCTTAAGCCAAAAAGTTGAGACGCATCACTAGTCGCCCTAGGACAATCCGCCAACGAGTTTAGCTGACATTAAAGAATTCACAAAATCACCCATTCAACCTCGACGTAATACTGTAGAACTTAGTAGATGCGACGTCATCATAGGTATAAATCCATTACCACCCTGGAAAGGAGAATGTTATAGTTGACGCTCTAAGCTGAAAGGAAACGGATAAGACCACCAGGATTTGAACTTTAGTCACAACAATAAATTTAGATCTTCCAACACAAATCTTAAACGTTTAAGCTAAAGCAATTGGAAAGAGAACTTTGAGAACAAGAATCTTCATAGTATAATCAAGGAGTTGAGACCCGTACCAATGACACTCTCTAGGATAAGAAAACAAAAATTGGTTTCTACATTTTTGGAAGATAATATAAGTATTCCGCAACAAGTACCCGCATCTCTTCACAAACACCACTCCGGAAGATAACTCAAACTGAATTTCAGGACGAAAGTCTTTTAACACGGGGAGACTGTGACAACCCACATTTTCGAGTCATTTTACGTCATTAAATATTCAACTATTTATTTAAAACTTGTACATGTTTACTTTTAATTTAACCGTTTAGTTAAATCGTGCAAACTAAAAATCAACAATCAACGTAAACCGGCATCAAACAAATAAAAGTTTACGTCAAACAAGTGTTATATTATTTTTACAAAAATAATAATTAACTTTTCATATTTTATTTTTATACGTTACATAAAACATTTACGTTTTGCATTTTGAAACCTTTTTTTGCATACATGTAAACCATTCTACCTATCTACACTTAATCAAATACCCACAATTATACCCAATACCCAAAAATTATATCATTTCTACACCTATACAAAATGTGGCCGGTTATATATGTGTTTATATACACAAAAATAATACAAATTTCCCTTCTAGAAACAAAGTACTAGTTTACTAACTCTTTCACAATCTTACTAACCTTTCTTACACATCCTACCATCTTTCTTACACAAGATCATCTCACCCCTTATCCATTTCTTACAAAACTCTACCCCCTCCCTATAAACCATGGTTTGGTGTTTGTGGTTTTCAAGATATTTTGGGTATAAATAGGTTCTTATTACAATACTTCATTCACTTCTCATTTCACTAGTAAGAAAAATTCATAGTTTTCATTTCTACTATATTACAAGCATACAAGGTTGATTAAGGGTCTATTCTAAGGTGTATCAAGTTAAGGTTTTATATTATGGAAGCAAGGGTTATATATTTCGAGAAAATAACTAGGGTTTCTAAAAGGATTTTGGGTTGAAGTTAGGGTTTGATTTTGTGTCATCTTCATTCACATACATTCAAGGTTATTATAAAACTCAACACTTTCATTTTATATGTTTCTTACATATATGCATCTTCATTTTAATGTTAAATCACCATCTAGTTTATTTTATAAATAAAACAAAGATCATACATAATCAAGAAAATACATATTCATGGTGAAAAGGTGTTTAAAATGTGTGAGAATGCAAGAACATATTTTATTTAGTATATTACAAGTGTTGGTTAGTTTATATAATTAATTGTTGAATTAATTGTTACAAATTTATTTATATAGTTTTATAAATAAATAATTGGTCCATACATTTTATTTGGACATATTAGACATAAAATAGATGGACATAAATTAGATGACTTAATGTATACAAATGATGTTGTATTAGTTAAGTTAGAAGATTTGTAATAATTAAATCATGTTAAAATTTATAAAAACAAGTTTTATAAATATATATTTGGGACATAATGTATAATCTGTAAAGACGGGAATTTTTATGCAAACTATAGGCCTGATATTAAAATAGTACATTTCAAGACGATTTCGAATATATAAGAAACTTGAAAAACAGAGTTAAAACGAAGGAGATATGAATTTTACGAGATTGCGATAATTAAATATATAAAAACTGATTTTATATAAAACAATGTATAAACTGTTTTTGCACAGATTTTTATGCAAGATATAAACATAATATTATGATAGATCATCTCGACACAATTTTGTACATATAAAGAACTCGAAAACGCACTTAAAACGAGAAAGTTATGAATTTTTAAAGATTTCAAAAACTATATTCATTCTCACAGCTTTTATAAAACTGTGAGAAACTGCGAGAAAACTGTGAACTTTGAAATCGGTATTTTTGAGGGCTTTCGGGTCCGATTCGGCTAAAGTGTAAAACTAAAAACTTGTTTGGAATGATGTTTTACTACAAATATCAAGTTTTCGGAACCTAGAAGTGTATAGATATTGAACTAGAAATAATAAAAGCTAGTTAACTTTTACATAAAATATTCTACACTATTTTCCTGACATGAATAGTGTCGGTTCGTTTGTACTATAAAAACCTTAGGAAGTATTTTAGCATTACTTATATAATATTTATACGCGGTTTAAAACTTTATAAATATTATATTATAAAACACTTGAACTATATATTATGACACTCTATAAATAATAAAAATACTAAATCAAGCGAAATGACTATAATTAATTTTATAGTTATTAGAAAATGTTTCGAAGACATATACTTGGACATTAAATAGCAAACGTAACTTAAACATTGTTTCAACTTTTATAAATTAAACAAAAACTATTAGGTGGTGATATGACTTGATAATTTACATTGCTGTATCTATTTACATACATTACACTTATACGGCCTATAATTAATCAGGTTGCATTTCGGCTATTTCGTCATTCCTTGTTAATTGTTGCTACATTTGATACCTTCATTTGAGGTGAGTTCATAGCCCCATTTTATACAATTACAATGATTTACAACTTTTAGGGTGAGAAACATGCATTGTTATTACATTTGGACGCAAGTACACTTTTAAACAAATTACAAGTTTACCTAAGCAGCGATAACCCACCAAGCCCACTATCATGAACTGTTAATTACATTGTGTAAGCGCGAGTGTTATAAATAGATCTATTTGGGATTGACATCCCCGTTCGGGTGAGTAGCTCTTACTAGTTTGATGGATTGAACTAGAGGACGTATACCATGTTGGATTTGGGATGTTATGGATTGACATCTACACAAGGCATACATTGGCATTAATTTGCATCCATTCATGTCAAGCGTCAGTGTCATGAGCTTAGGGAATCGTAATTACATTTTGTGATATTGTACGTGTTACATGTCATCCACTTTGAAATCTTGTGGTCCAACACTTTATACATACATAAACCTTTGAATTCACCAACTTTATGTTGACGTTTTAAAGCATGTTTTTCTCAGGTGAATAAGATGCTTGACTTAACTGATGTGCATTGGAGTCTAGACTTTTCAAGATTACATTCATGGATTTCTACAAATCAAATCTCGTTGTATTATTTCATGCTTTTCATTGTGATGCAAACTTCGAAACAAATGTTATAACAAGTTCAAGTTTAGTTAAATCAACAAGATTACTTTTCAAATGACTCATTTAGAATCTTGTATCTTATGCTATTGTATTATGAAGTAACACTCCCGGAAAGTATTCCGCTGCGACCCATTTTAGGGTGTTACAATACTAGTGATATGTTGACTTCTCAGTAGGATAGGTGTAATGTTATTGTGTTAACATGGATTATGAATTTTGTTTTTCATGATGTTTATATGGGTCTTGTCTATTATGAAAATGTTGCATCTATTTGGAGAGAGTTAAAAGGTACTTATGATAATGTAGATAGCTTTGTTATATTCAGTCTGTTGCAAAAATTTAACTTTGTGAAATAAGGTGGTAGTTCAGTTGCTGATTATTATCATAGGCTTAACTCTCTTTGGAGATAATTTGATCCTTTGACTAAGTTTCCTAAATGTGCTTGTGAAGTTAAGTGCTCTTGTGATGCTAGGAAGGAATTAGTTCTGCATTAGTAGCTTATGGGGCTGATGTAATTCCTAATGGGTCTTGATGATGGTTATTAGCCTGTTAAGAGTGCTCTTTTAACCAGGGATCCACTTCCTGAAGTAAAAAAGATGCTTATAATACTATTTCTAGAGAGGAATCCAACAAGGGTATTCTTGAGTCCTCTAGTGTTAATGAGTCTAAACTTAATGCTACTTCTTTTGCTGTTAAGTAATTTAATAATGATAGAAGAAACTTTAACAATAATAGTAACACTAGAGGTCTTGTGACCAATTTTGGTAATAGGGGTCTTAATCCTAATTTGAGTTGTAAGAATTGTGGTAAAATTGGTCATAACATAAAAGATGTTATGAACTTGTTGGTTTTCCATATGGTTTTAAAAGGGCTTCTAATACGAGAAAACTAGGTTTTATTGCTAAGGTTAATGGTGATATTAAAAATAATGAAAAACAACCATTTGCTAGTATTTCTTCTGGTTTTACTTCTGACCAGATGCAAAAGCTATTAAGTTTGATCAATGGTACTTCATCTGGTAGCATACATGTTAATATGGCATGTATGACTTCTTTCTCTAATAGTAATGTCTGGTTAAATGTAAATTTTTCTAAATTCTTTGGTGCCAACTCAAATTTGTATGTTAGAACTATAACTCTTGGTTGGATTATTGATTTAGGTACTAAGAAGCATCTGGTTGTGTCTACTGTTGGTATGTTTAATGTTGTTGATATTACCAGTCTTAATATAACTATGGGTTATCTTAATGGAATTCTTGCTACTATTAGTCATGTAAATTTAAAGTTAAGTAATAATGTGATTCTTTATGATGTTCTTGTTGTTTTAGGATACTGTGTGAGTTTATTTTTGTTAATAAGTTGATAAGAGATCGTAAATTGTATCTCGGTTTTAATGAAGATAAATGTTACATTTAGGACTTGAAAAAAGAGAAAACCTTGGGACTGATAGTTAATCTAGTCGTCTTTATCTGTTTGATATGGTTAATGACTGTTATGTTGGTGAATGTAACAAGGTTATGTGCTTTAATGTGTCTAAGTTGTTATGGCATAATAGGCTTAGCTACCATGCTGATCAAGTTCTATCTGTTTTGCATAATGACTTGAAAAATTTCAAGTCTTCTTTTGTGCTTGTTTGTGAAGTCTGCAATAGGGCCAAAAGAAACAAAGGATCATTTTCCTTTGTCCAGTCACAAACCCAAGGTTCATTAGGATTTATGAGGCCCTTGCAGGGTTTCTAGCAAAGAAGGATATAAGTATTTTCTTACTATTGTTGATGATTATTCTAAAGTTGTTTGGGTATACTTGGTAAAAATCAAGGATGAGGTCTTTAATGTGTTTGTGTCTTTTATAAACTTGATACATTATCACTTTAACATTAAACTTAAAACTTTTAGGTCTTATAATGGCATTGAGTTTGCTGAAAGGAAACATAGGCACTTGCTTAATGTGGCAAGGAGTCTTATGTTTTAGGGTGGAATTCCATTAAAGTTTTGATCTGATTGAATTATGACTACTGTCTATCTTATAAACAGGCTCCCATCTTTTGTGTTAAATGGTAAGTGTCCCTATGAGTTGGTTTTTAAAAAGAAACCCAATCTTTCCCACTTTAGATGTTTTGGCTGTCTCTGTTTCTCAACAATTTTGAATGATCATGATAAAATGTCTTCTAATTCTGAAAAATGTGTTTTTATTGGTTACTCAACTGTAAAAAAAGGCTTATAAATTGTTATGCTTGGATAGTAGAAATGTTTTCTACTTTAGAGATGTAAAATTTTATAAAACAACTTTTCCTTTTAAAATGAAATCCAAAACTTGTGATTTTACAGATGCAGATGTTGCAAATGAAACAAATCACTTGAGTTTCTTTGATAAACAAATGTCTCAAAGACCCTATGATGAAGGAAGGGCTACATGAGTTGTGGATGGTAGTGTTCCTTCTTCCAGATATGATACAACATATACTACTTCTCCATTGCATCAGGAAGAACACATAATAACCCAATTTGGTGAACAAAACTCATCTGAGGGCAACAATTCTGAAAATAATTTTGGACCAACTCAAAATGTGAGTATGTTTAATCAAGAAGATGTGAAGACACATGATGTTAGAAGATCTATCCTACATGCTAAATTGCCTGCTAAGTTTAATAATTTTGTTGCTGGGTCTAATATTAGGTATGGTATTGAAAAATATGTGAGTTATGCTTGTCTGAATAAGAATAATCTATGCTTTTCTATTACTTTGAGTAAGTCTGCTGAACCTACTTGCTATAAGGATGCTCTTAGTTATTGTAATTGGGTTGAGGCCATAAATAATAAAATTGAGGCATTAAACAAAAATGATACTTAGACTGTTTGTAATTTACCTTCTGATTGAAAACCTATTGTTTGTAAGTAGATTTTAAAATTACATATAAGGCTTCAGGTGAGATTGAGATGTATAAAGCTAAACTTGTTTCTAAAGGGTTTAATCAAGGAGAAGGGTTTGATTATGATGAAACATTTAGTCCAATGGTTAAACTGGTTATTGTTAGATATCTTATTAGTATTGTTGTGGTTAATAATTGGTTTTATACAAGTTAGATGTGAATAATGCATTTTTGTATGGTGATTTGATTGAAGATGTTTATATGACATTGCCTTCAGGTTATGATAATGTTGATAAGTCTGAAGTGTGTATGTTAAATAAATCTTTGTATGGCTTAAAGCATGCCCCAAGGCAGTGGAATGCCAAACTTACCACTACTTTAGTTGAGCATGGCTTTGAGCAAAGTAAGTATGATTACTCATATTATATCAAGCCTAAAGGTTGTGTATTTGTTGCATTGCTTGTATATGTGGATGATATTGTTATAACTGATAATGATGAAACTGAGATAAATGAAATAATTTTTTGAGTACTAAGTTCTTGATAAAATATTTGGGAATTTTAAAGTACTTTCTTGGAATTGAAATTTTTGAAAATGAGAAAGGTTTATGTATGTATCAGAGGAAGTATTGTCTTAAATTATTACATGGGTATGGGCTGTTAGCAGCCAAACCTATTGATATTCCTTTTCCTGAGAATAATGTGTTAAGTTTTGTAGAAATTGAAAGAGATAAGTTTTAACAAATTTCACAAGTTATCAAAAGCTTGTGGGAAAGTTGATCTATTTGACCAATAATACACTATATTAGTTATGTCGTGCACTATGTTAGTCAACATATTCATAGTCCTATGGAGTCACATTTTAAAGCTGTAATGAGGATTTTAAGATACTTGAAGGGGTCTCTTGGGTGTGAATTTTAGTTTAACAAGAAGTCTGACCTTAGGCTGAAAGCATATGCTGATGTATATTGGGCCAAATTTACAAAAAAGAGAAAGTCTATGACTAGTTTTTGTGTATTTTTTTGTCAATCTCTTATATCTTAGAAAAGCAAAAAACAAACAACATTGTCAAATAGATCATTTGAGGCTAAGTATAGGAATATGGCCTCAGCCACTTGTGAAGTTGTTTGGTTAGGGAATATGTTGCACAATCTTAGGTTGAAATATTTTTATCTAGTTGACTTATGTTGTGATAAATCTTTAGCAATTCAAATTGTTGCCAATCATGTGATTCATGAGAGAACAAAGCACTTTGAGCTTGATGTTCTGAAGCGGTTGTCGTAAGGGACTTCTACAAGAAGTTTTACAACTCCCTAGGCAGAGTATCTAATCGTAGTAGTAGTAGTATAGGCAAGACTTGGGGGTTGTTATCGTTCTCTAAGGGAATAGGTTGGGAATGCTTGATCACGGTCTAACAAAATTCTAAGGGTTGAGAGAAGATTATTTTTGTATTTTTATGTTGATAGGAAAGCAAGTAAAATCATATATTTGAGAGGTTGGTTGGTTTTAGCTATTAAACTAAATGTAAACTATGCTACTGGTGATAACAATATAATAAAAGATTGTGTTCATTTAATCATGTATTACTCCCTAGATTGCTTCTTCTAGTGTTGTTGCTTTGTCACACTTGTGATGATCTATGTAACTATTTCCTAAGTCCTGAACGAATTACACGAACCCGCCGTCTATTTAATATTCCGTTAAGGCAAAACACAAAGTAAGGTAGTGTAAAGACTATTACCCGGCCCCTAATAGTATATTAAATGCATGTGAAATATATTAAAAGTGGATAACCAATATTAAGGGGCAAGGTAGTATGAAGACTATTTCCTGATGGTATCCTTTCTACATAATCATGTTTTTCTAGACATATCAACAGCGATACAGACAAAAGCTGGTTTTCTAAGACCTAACATGCATATTCATCACAAGAAGAAACACCACTAAGATCTACATTCAAGGTTTCATAGAATCATAAATGAACACAATAGAAGGTTTAGCCAAGCATGTTAAAGATAAAGCAAGAACAGATAAGAATCACACAACAAGACATATTGAATGATTAAGATACTCTTACTTGATGAAAACAGGAATTGAAGGAAGTGCAATAGGGTTTTAAGGCCCTAAAATCATCCCTAACAGCTGCTAAACGAACTAGGGTTCGTCCCTTTCTTTTACTCTAAAGTTACACACTTAAAACCCTAAAAACAGATTTGTATATATAGATAAATCACTGCGACGACGTCGCTTTTAAATCGTGACACCGTCGTGAGTAGAATATTCTAGATCTGCTTGCGAGTTGGTGTGTACTGACGCCGTCATGAAATGTTGTGACGACGTCACTAAGTGGGTTGTGACGGCGTCGTGTAGAGTTGGTGAAGCCGTCTCCGGGCTCTGTGAGTACAAATCTTCAAGAGTCTTGGTGTTAGTCCGTAGTCTTGTCAGTTTCTTCTCCAAATGAGCCCAAGTCACGTGTATTTCCTCCAAATGCCTTCCAAATGCTAAATAACTGAAAAGGAATGATTAAGTACCTATTTTGGGCATAAATGCATGATTTGGGGGGTTAAACGACCCCAAAAAAGCATAAATGACACCTCATCAAATACCCTTACACTTGAGATTTGCTTGTCCTCAAGCAAATGGGCTTTTCTACCTAGACAATAACAACATGAGGGTCATTTTACCTACTCTTTAGAAGTATTTTACAACACAACCTTCTAGACCTCATAATTAAAAGCACGGAAAGCATACACTAGCACCTCACATAAGTGTTTGGGATTCTCTCTTTCTCTCAGGTGTATAATAAATTATAACATAAGGGTGGAAAACGGAAAATGACATCATTACCTGTCATCGCATAATAAAATTACCATCATAAGCTTGGTAAAGGATCAAACCTCTACCGCTGGGCGCAAGCATTATTCATTACTATCTAAGAGGTCTTTTCAAAGGGTTGTGGGGTGTAGGTGTAAGATAACATATAATGGAAACGGAAACAGATGGGATACATTTGGGTGGCTTTGGGTGAATTTGGAGTGGAAGGGTTAGCTAATTATTTACACGAATACATGCTGGTTTGGTGCTAAGCCAAGACTCGGACGAAGATATACAAAATCTACGCAACTCTACATCAATCTCTTTCATTTTCTTTTCTATTTTTTTTAATAACATAATACATCATAACTTGGGGTTTACAACACGTACCCCTATACTTGAACTTTTTACATACTCGATATTTACAATCTAACTAATGACCCGATTTGAGGTGGATCAAAATGACATGGAGATCATCTAACAAACGTATGGGGGTATTGACTTAAATTTTCTTCCCCATTCTTCCACGAAATAAATACTACCATGAATCCTAATCGTCTCAAAACTGTATTTACAAAGATAGGGACTTAGCAACCGTGTACTCAATAATTAACTTGGGTTAACACAATAATGTACTAAAAATGAGTACATACAAGGTAGGCTAAGGCGATTTGGGTGTAACGATTGGTTTAAGGGTGACAATGCTCTTCATTAATGATCTGGAATCCACCAGAAAATTACGAGAACCGTGAAAAAGGATAGGCTCGAAGGGTTGTGCTAGGGGTATCCTACGCTAAAAATGAGTGCATGGCAAGGGTGTGGGATAGTTACATGATCGGTGTGACCATCATAACAATTACAGGTTTAAAACATGGGTTAATCCTAATGCCTCTTATAAAGCAAATCCTAATACTTACTATGCGGTCTCAGGATGCATCACAATAACAAGTTCTAGAATTTAGTATACTATCGGTACACTCTCATAATCCTAAATTAACCGATACCAATGTTCCAGAAAAGGCGACAAAACCATGCATACACATCCGTAACAATGGAATAGAAACACATGATTGCTCACTCCTTAACTCAAACAAGCTAAAGGTATAATATCTAAGGGCGAACCTCACATTTTGGGGGTGGAATTTGAGGGTTTTTGTGCTAGTAATATAAATTCCTATCCATGAGACGCTATTAATACTCAGTTTTCGTCGGTGTGTGTCATAAAAAAATTAAATTTGGGTCAAAATTACCTCTTATGCTATGTTTCGATATATTACCCATCATTTTAAGGACAAAGCAAATGGCAAATGAAAGAATAGTTTCTAAGGCTTATTCCCTCCCCCTAACTTAAGTTGAACATTGTCCCCAGTATTTTATAGAAGTACCCGTAAAAACAAATAAAGGAAAAAGAAAACAAGGAAAAGAAACTAGTACTCCTCTGGTTTGCTCAATAATGGAGAAGAAACATGCGATAACTGGTTAAATCGTCATCCAAGAATTGTCCAATGAAACTTCCTAAGAATTTCCAAGCTTCTTTTCATCAAATATAACCTGTAATCAAAGACAAAGACAACTATACCAAGCATAAATGTGTGATATACAAATATACAATATGAATTTAGGGTTTGACTCGATAAAGCAGTAAAGATAGGATGAGAGAATTGTCAAACTTATTGGTTTTGCGGGTTTATAACAGAAGATTACATATTTTAAATGTTATGCAAGTTTTATTTTCAAAAAGAGTAAATTGAAAAAATCGTCCCTAAGGTTTTGTCAAATTGCATGTTTCGTTCCAAATAATTTAAAAGTGCATAAATAGTCTCAAAATCAAACTATTTTGCAAAAAATCGTCCTTGGAGCATGCAATTTGGCAAAAGCCTTAGGGACGAAACATGCAATTTGGCAAAACCTTAAGGACTATCTATGCACTTTCAAACTATTTGGGACGAAACATGCAATTTGGCAAAACCTTAGGGACGATTTTTGCAATTTACTCTTTCAAAAATAATTAAAAACTTTAAGTTTTCTGGACCTGGGCATTTGACGCCATCAGGAAAATCCTGACCTCGTCACAGGTGTCGTGGTGACGGCGTCGCGTGTAAATCGTGACGCCGTCTCTACGATTTATGAAAACGAAACTTTTGTTTTTGAAGAAAAATTTCATGCATTTGATTCCATAAATTAATTCATGTACAAATAGCTGCATAAAACCTGAGATTTGACAATTGACTCATATGACTCGAAACTGACGCGAATTAATCTAAACAAATTATTTAACATGCTTAAACTTGGTTCAAAAATCGGATAGATTCCCTTACACTTATTGTTTGCAAAATACCTTTGATTGGAATTAAGACGAGGTTAAAAACAATACAAAGCATGATTACAAGATAGAGTTCGAACATGATAGAATAAAATAAAAAGAGTAAAACACATGACACTCCTAATTTCAGGAAAATTAAATATTGGGTTGCCTCCCAAGAAGCAATTTTCTTTATTTTATGAGTCTTGTAGCTAGACTTGAAGTCACACGTCCTTACATGTCGTAGAAGTGGTCCAAGTCGATGATTTCCCTTGGACTTTATCTTTTGGAGAGTTTCCTAGTGGTGGGGATTGACTGTAGGGTTTTGGTAAACTCCTTTCCGTCTGGGACGATTAGTCTAATCTTGGCGTGCCATGCTCCATCTCCATTTTTGGGTGGTTTTTCCTAGTTAATTAGTTTTTTAATTAGGGCCTCTGATTCCCACATATTACTTTTAAGGTTAATGGGTATGGCTCCTAAGAACTCTACCATCCTCCTAAACACTAAGGTATCCTTAAAAGGATTGAGCTCGGCATCTTTAGCAATTTCCCATTCTCTAGGTAAATGGTAGTCTAATAAGTTTTTTCTAGCATAATAAGGGGTTCGTGCGCTTATTCCATCCGAGAGAGGTCGTGGTTTGTATGACTTCCTTTTTCTAAGTGTGGTCTAATAGGGTGCTTCCTCCTCACCTAAGTCTACCCCTTTTACTCTGAATACCGACCTAGTGATTCCTTCTCCCATCGCTATTTTGGCCATCCTACAATCTATAACTGCGTTGGCGGTAGCTAGGAATCCTGTCCCTACTAGCAAGGGGGTCTCGGGGTCTTTCTTCATATCATTCACGTAGAAATCATTTAATAGTTACTTCTACGTCTTTAACAATCCCAACAAGGTAGGATTTGGATCCGTCAGCTAACCCAAAGATATGGTTAGTCTCTTCTAATAATCTGATGTTAAGTTTTTTAAATAGGTAAAGTGGGATTATGTTTACACATGATCCTAGATCAGCCAAGGTGTCGAAAGGTTTTGAGTCCCCCAATCTACAAGGTAGAGTGAATAGTCCAAGGTCTTCCATTTTCGCAGGTATTTCTCCTTGGACAAATGCCAATCCGTTTTTGCCTAGTTCTAAGCTTACTATGTATTTATCTAATATGGTGTTATAGATTAGAGCGTGAGCTAGGACGTCAAGAACCGGTAGGTTAAGATGCAAATCCTGGAATTCATCTTCAAGAGTTGGTTCAGGCTCTTCTGGTTGTGGTGGTTTGGTTTCAATCTTGGGTTGCCGCAGGCTTGTTTGGGAAATGGTTGCCTCCTTGAAATGTGCTTTGATAGCATTAATTGAGTCAGAAGGGTGAGATGAGCATTAGGGATCGATTGTTGGGTAAGAACGAGCAGAAAAGACTGGATGAGTCCCTAGTTTCGGGTTCTTAACTGTGTCGCTAGGTAATGTGCCCGTTATTTGATCGGTGATGGCTTTCAATACAGTGTCTATTTTGTTGGTCATCTCACCTTGTTGTCGTTTGAAATCGGCTTCAAACTTAGACAACCTGGCGTCTTGAGATGCCATGAAGTTAGATACCAATCCTTCCAGACTTGATTGATTGTTAAAGCTTTGAGGATGGTTGTTGAAGGAACGGTTTGGGATTGAACCGGTTAGGTCGGTTTGAAAAATTATTTTGAGAGTTTTGGGGTTGTCTCCACCTAAGGTTTGGGTGACTTCTCCGTGACAGATTATAGGTGTCACAAGGATTGTTTTGCTCGGGCTTAAAAGTATACCACTTACCTCCCGCTTCATCGGTACGTGAGAATGCGTATTCAACAAAGGCTTGTTCGGGATCTTCCATGCAATACTGAGTGTCGTGGGGACCATTGCAGATCTCACATAAGGTAGTGATTTTGTTCACTTAAGTAGGTTGTGTCGGAGCAAGATGAGCTTCCATCAAGCGTTGGACTTGATTTTCGAGCTCGATTAGACGGCGGTCGAATGTACTCGGGACATCTTGAGGCAATGCGATTGCCTTGACCGGCTTAGCAAAATCCCTTGGGTCGTTCCAACTTTCATTGTCATAGAGGGCGAGGTCCTCTAATAATGCCCAGGATTCTTGGCGTTTAGCTCACCAAGCTTGCCATCGGCCGATTGGTCAATGGTTCGTCTTGTGACAGGATTGACATGGTCATAAAAATTTGGACATGGAGCCAAAGGTCGATGCCATGATGAGGGACTTTTTGTAGTAAGTCCTTGAAATGAGTCCATGCTTTGGATAAAGATTCTCCATGATGTTATTGGAACATCAAGATATCATTGCGAAGTTTTGCGGTCCTTCCCGATGGAAAGAATTGAGCAAGGAATCGAGTAGTAAGATCCTCCCATGTGGTGATGGATCCTGCTAGAAGACATTCAAGGCAATTTCTAGCTTGATCGCGAAGGGAAAATTGAAATAAACGCATGCGCGTTCTTTCCCTATTATCACCGTCAAGGTCAAGTGAGTCCACTAGTTTTAGGAAATCCTTGAGGTGTTGGTTTGGATCCTGGGACCGAAGTCTGTGGAATGAGCAGCCGTTTTGCACCAACCGGATGGTGTCGGATCGAAGAGGTACCATGTTGTTCCCTACGGGGAGCTCGATGGTATTCATATAGTCCTCGTGGCTAGGTTTGGAGTAGTCTCCTAGAGTGCGGATAGGATTCACGTCTCCCATGGTGGTTGACAAGAATGGGTTACGAAATAGATAACACAAAGAACAGATAGACTACGAGAAAGCTAATGTGCGGAAATTAAATCTTACTTGAAAGGATTCAAGCAAGTAGAACTAAGCTAAACTATGATCAAAACCTAACTATTCCCAGACATCGGCGCTAAAAACTTGATGCGGTTTTCGTAAGGGACTTCTACAAGAAGTTTTACAACTCCATAGGCAGCGTACCTAACCGTTGTAGTAGTATAGGCAAGACTCGAGGATTGTTATTGTTCTCTAAGGGAATAGGTTTGGAAGGCTTGATCAACATCTAACAGAATTCTAAGGGTTGAGAGAAGATTATTTTTTTGTTTTTATATTTTATGAAAGCAGGTAAAATCATATATTTGAGAGGTTGGTTAGTTTTAGCCAGGGTTCTAAATAGCGCCGCTATAGCGGCGCCATAGTACGAGGCGTAGCCTCCACGTTACGAAACAGGTCAAGGCGTCGTCTTTAGGCATGGCGTGTAATAAAGCGTGATAAGGCGTGATATAGCGCGCTATAGCGCAAGGCGTGGCGCCTTTTTTGAAGCTTTTAAGAGATTTATTTATTTTTTAATTTTTTTAAGATATTTATTGGACTTGAGCTTATTTACAGGTATATATAATTTGGGTTGCATGAGATTAGGGCTTAGTAACTTTGTAACTCAATTTTAAGCCTAGTAGCTAACTACTATTGACCACTCAATAAATATTTTTTGCTGCTTTGAGTCACGCTTTAAAAACGCTATGACGCAACGCCTCACGCTAAAGCTTGAGGCTTGGCTATGCCGCTACGTCATGCTTCACGCTATTTATAACATTGGTTTTAGCTATTAAACTAAATAATAATCTAAGCTACTGGTGATAATAATATAATAAAAGATTGTGTTCATTTAATCTTGTATTACTCCCTAGATTTCTTCTCCTAGTGTTGTTGCTTGGTCACACTTGTGATGATCTATGTAACTATTTCCTAAGTCATGAACGAATTACATGAACCCGCCGTCTATTTAATATTCCATTGAGGCAAAACACAAAGTAAGGTAGTATGATGACTATTACCCGGCCCCCAAAGAGTATATTAAATGCATGTGAAATATATTAAAAGTAGATCAACCATATTAAGGGGCAAGGTAGTATGAAGACTGTTACCCGATGGTATCATTTATACACAATCATGTTTTCCTAAACATATCAACAACGATACAGACAAAAGCTGGTTTTCTAAGACCTAATATGCATATTCATCACAAGAAACAACACCACTAAGATCTACATTTTAGGTTTCATACAATCATAAATAAACACAATAGAAGGTTTAGCCAAGCATGTTAAAGATAAAGCAAAAACATATAAGAATCACACAACAAGACATATTAAATGATTAAGATAGTCTTATTTAATTAAAACATGAATTGAAGGAAGTACAATAGGGTTTTGAGACCCTAAAATTGTCCCTAACAGCTGCTAAACAAACTAGGGTTCGTCCCTTTCTTTTACTCTAAAGTTACACACTTAAAACCCTAAAAACGGATTTGTATATATAGATAAATCGCTGCGACAGCGTCACGTTTTAATCGTGACGCCGTCGTGAGTAGAATATTCTAGATCTGCGTGCGAGTAGGTGCGTGCTGACGTCGTCATGAAATATTGTGACGCTGTCACTAAGTGGGTTGTGACGGCGTCGTGTAGAGTTGGTGACGCCGTCTCCAGGCTCTGTGAGCATAAATCTTCAAGAGTCTTGGTGTTGGTCCGTAGTCTTGTCTGTTTCTTCTCCAAATAAGTCCAAGTCACGTGTATTTCCTCTAAATGTCTTCCAAATGCTAAATACTTAAAAAGTGAAAAGGAACGATTAAGTACCTATTTTAGGCATAAATGCACGATTTAGGAGGTTAAACGACCCCGAAAAAGTGTATAAAATGACACATCATCAGGTACTTACATCGTCTAACTTTCAAAAGTAATTACTAACCAAGCTCCTATATGTCGTCGTTCTGCACTAGATAATTTCATCTGTATTCACTTTTATTAACAAAATCAAAAAAAATCATTTTCTTTACCCATCAGATAATTACACTAAATAAAACCAAAATCATCAAATATTTGTTTTTTTACTTTTACGTTTCTCATCTTTCTTCATTAACAATTTTCTATACGGTTTGGGTTATTCGCTTTTCAAGAATAATTTCAAACACCCTAGACCCAAACCATATTTTTCAAAACCAGAGCAATCCATCTCGGTTTATTCAGTTTGGTTCTCGACAAAACCAAATAAAAATATGATGTATAAAAATGTGAGTTATTTTTCATATTATTAAAAGTCAAGCAAAATTCAAAACTACAACAAATCTGGTAAACTAATTAGTGATGAACAAAGTCATCGTTACATTATTCCTT
>BQNB010100907.1:0-24596 GCA_026074375.1 Tanacetum coccineum | reverse complement strand
TGTGTTAAAGTGAGTTGGGTTTAAGTGTTTTAGATCTTAAGAATACACGGGATTTTACTATTCTTGATTAAACCTTAAAATAACATTTCACGGGATTTTACAAATCAATAAAAAATAAGCCGTATAATTTCAAATTATGATTAATTCGCCTCTGAAGAAATGAATAATTCGCCTTCTACAAGATAAGATTAAATCGCCTTGGAGAAAAAGTTAATTCGCCTTGGAGAAAAAAATAAATCGCTTTGGAGAAAACGTTAATTCGCCTTCCAAAGAGAGTGCTTAATTTTCCTTGAAGAAAACCTGAATTCGCCTTCTAAATAGAAACTTAATTCGCCTTGATGAAATCCCTAATTCGCCTTCAAAAGAAAACCACTAATTCACCTTCAAGGAAGAAAAGCTATTTTGCCTTCCAGAAAGTAACTAATTCGCCTTCAAAGAAAAGAGCTAATTTGCCTTCAAGAAAGATAACTAATTCGCCTTCAAAGAAAACAATTAATTCGCCTTCAAAGAAAAAAAAAATACTAATTCGCCTTCAAGAACAATCTTAATTCGCCTCCTGCAAAAACGAACCTCGACTTTTTCAAAACACTAAAAGACTCACTTTTTGACGTTTTTACTTAAATTTCTTGTACCACTTACTTATCTAAGCATAGCAGAACCTTAAAAATACAAGCTTTAAACTTTTTAACACAAAATTTTTCAAATCAAGATTTTGGACACAAAAACACTTTTTCGAACCAAAGCTTATAGAAATGAAGATTTTTATGTATTTTCCAAGGTTTTACTTGTACAACTATATAATCCTAAGACAAAGGAAGAAGAAAGTAGTAAACTTTATGGTTTTCAAACCCACAATAAGTGAAAACTTTTTTTATGATTCGAACCAAATGGACGAACAAGAACAAGAAGAAAAAACACAAACAAGAACTTGATTACCACTCCATGGCTCTTGATACCAATTGTAGAATCTAAGTAATCTTTAAACACAAAAAGAACTATGAAGAAATCTAGAGAGAGAAAGAGAGTGGGAGGTTGTTTCTAGTGAGAGAAAGTGAAAGAGAAAAACATGTATTACTATGTGTGAAATTGAGACAACCAACACCCTTTCCATAGCATGGAAAGGGTTTAAATAGTTACAATATGGCCGGCCTAATAGGCTTAGTCCATGGGCTTTTCCTAAGCCAGCCTGTCTAGTTTCCAAATATTACTTAACGAGCTATCTAATGATATTAATAGAAGTGACCGATACTTTCGTATTCCTAACAAAAACCATAAAGTTTTAGTTTTTATGTTAAGAGTATCTTAGTTACACGTAGTTTTGCAAAAGAAATCATCAAAAAAATGTTCAAAAGTGTGTCTTTTAGGTGTTTTAAAAGTTGGTTTTCTGTAAAAATATGAATGAGCCGATTTAGGCATTTGCCATTTCAGCCGATTTTACAACTTCACCAAAATTGCCATTTCAGCCGATTTTGCCACTTCACCGAATTTACCATTTCAGCCGATTTAGCCAATCCACTGAATTTGCCACTTAACCAATTTTGGCATTGAACCAATTTTGGCATTGAACCGATTTTGGCTTAGAACCGATTTTGACAAGATTTTTTTTGTACTTTCAAGGACTTTAATTACATCAAGAACAAATCATAATCACTAATCACTAAAACGATCCTAGTATATAATTTCATATCACCTTTGCAATGCTGAATCAACAAGACATTTATGCTGTTAGAGCAGAACGACTTGCAAAAACACATGATCCTTTGGCATTAATAGCAAACACTCAGACTCAGTTTCACCTAGATCAACCATCACACATTACCTACATGCAACATCCACAACCCAACAACAATTATGTCCAACAACCTTCATTCAACACGAACTACATATAACAACCAATGTAAATCCCAAAGATATCTCAGATCCTACAACTGCAATACACATGGCACTTGTACTCATGGCCAAGGCATTTAAGCTAAACAACAGCACACCAACAAACAACAACCAAAGAAGTTCATCAAACCCTTACAATAGGAAGATTGCACAATCGGGTATGAATATGAATCATGACACACAGATGCTAATGGTTTAAGATAATGTTGGGAACCAGTTTAGACCAAATGCAGGGCAGATTGCAGGGAATCAAAATGGTTATAATGCAGTGCAGAATGTAGGGAATTAGCTTGGGTATAATGTAGTTCAGAATTCGAATATTCAGAAGACCGCAAATCAAAGTGGAAATGAAAATGTTGTAGCCGCAGGGGCTGAGGGTAATGGTAATGGGAACAATGAAAATCAGATAAGATATTACAACTGTCAAGGAGTGGATCATTATGCTAGGAACTGCATAGTAAAGCCAAGGAAAAAGGATGTTGCTTATCTTAAGTCACAGCTACAGATTGCTCAAAAGGAAGAAGCAGTGATCCAACTCAATTATGAGGAATTTGATTTCATGGTTGCTGTAGGTGCCTATGACAAGATTGAGGAAGTAAATGTGAACTACACTTTAAAAGATAATTTGCAGCATGCATCGACATCGGGTACTCAGACTGACATCGCTCCCATCTATGACTCAGATGGATCAGCTGAGGTACACCAATCTGAAAATTATTATAATAATGATATATTTAATATGTTTACTCAAGAGGAGCAGTATACTAAGTTACTCGAGCCCATTTCTAAACCACACCAAGTTTAATAGAATGACAGTAATGTTATCTCTACGGTTTCTAGTGTGGAACAAAGTGAGGGGATAGTAGAACAACATCCTGCTACCGTTGAGGAACACGTACTTATTTTAAATCATTATATAATAATTTGGCAATTGAAGTTGAGAAAGTCAACTCGGTCAATCGCAAAATGAAAGAAACCAATATAGAATTGACCACTGAGCTTGCTAGATATAAAAATCAAGAAAAATATTTAAAATCAATCAAGAAAACTATAATAAACTTGAAAGGTGTTATCAAAAGTCTGTTTATCAAGAACAATATCTTACTAAAAAGATAAATGCACTTCACTTAAGTTCTGCTAAAACAATAACGACTTTGAATGAGGAAATTGCAAATTTAAATAACCAGCTTTCAAAAGAAAAATCAACTGTTTCTTATCTTCAACAAGAAAAGAAAAAGTTTAAGTCTAATTTCAAAACACGCAAAGACAAGCTTCTTGATAAACAAATTCAACTTGAGAATAAGATAAAGGAATTAGATAACATTTTGGTAAAAAAGGGTCAGTCAATTCAAAAGATGCACATGCTTTCACCTAAGCCACACTCGTTGTACCACACTGAACAGGAAAATGGCTTTAGGTTATCAAAATCCTTTTTATCTCAAGCAAGCTTAGCAGACACAACAGAGTTTGTATAATGGCAAAGTTTTATTAGAAAAGCATGATCCTCCTGTTGTGTATGATTCGGAGGAGACATTGCAACTTGCTTAAGAGAGTCATTTAAAAATGAAACAATTGGACAAAGAAATAAAACCGGCAAATTATGCAAAGATTAATCAACTTTTAGAGGTTTTTGTTTCTCAAAAGGCCAAGTCACGTGAAGAGTTGTATTTTTCAAATACTTCCAAAACGGCCAGTGTTTCTAAATCGGTTTCCAAATCAATTTCAATACCAAATGAAGAGTTTTCGGATGATACTTCTCCAAGTGTTGCATGGAAATTTCTAATTGAGGTAAAAAGTACCATTTTGATACGTGTTGTAAAACAAAAAATGACATTAGATATACATAATTGGTCGTCTTCTGTTCATCAAGAGATTTACAAAATTGTAAAAGATGAAATTTACCCTATCGTTAACCAAGTTGATGCTAGAGTTCAAAATTTAGAAATACAATTTTTGAAAGAAGAAGCTAAATTTGTTCGAGAATTCAAAACTTTTGTAAAAAAGCTGATGAATCCCTAGCTAAGCACAATTATTTGGAATATGATATCGAGCGTCTCTTGAGAGCTGTTGTCAGTCAGGATATTAGGTCTATTGTGCAAAATCCTACTGTTGTTGAAACATCCGATCTCCAGACTAAGCTTGAACGTACAAAAGAACGATTTGAAAATTATATCATTAAAAAGGAAAATGAATATGCTAAACTTTGGAATGATTGGTACAAAAAATGTGAAGAATGAAAATATGACTAAATTTTGTACGATAAAGCTTATAATGATTTGCAACAAAATATCGAACGGTTACAAGCTCGGTTGGGAGATCTCAGGGGTAAAAGTAATGATACTCCATATGTATCCGACACCCTTGATCCTTTATCTCAGAAACTAGAAGATGAGAACGTGTCCTTAGAGTTTTAGGTTTTGAATTATGCAAAAGAAAATGAACATCTTAAGACAACATACAAGAACCTTTTTGACTCTATCAAAGTGACTCGGGCTCAGACTAAATTAATAACTGACTCTTTGCAAGAAAAATTACACGACACCATTTATGAAAATGCTACGTTAAGAGACCAGTTATTTAATAAGGTTTCTGAACAAAAGGAAACCACTCAAGAAACGAGTGTGAATACTAAATTTACAAAGCAATCAATCTTGGGGAAACCACCTTCTTCTTCGAAATCAAAACTGTATTCTGTAACTCCTCTTCCAAAATCTAAGTTTATTCCCAAGGTTGTTGAGTCGAATGCTTTGTGAAAACCAGTCACTTCACACTCGGTACCAAACACTCAAGAATCAAAAGTTGTGAATAACACGAAAGTGATTGCCCCAGGAATGTTTATGATTAATCCTACCATGAACTCTAAGGTAGATAATTTTGTGCCTAACAAACATGTAAAAGCAAGCGTTAGGACAAAACTGATCATTGTTTCACAACCTCATGTCATCACTAAGAAAGATGTCAATTCCAACACAAATGGTTTACCTTCTACAGGAGTAGAAAGCACTGCTAAGACTAGAAGACCACAACCTAGGAGTAATCCAAAGAATAATAGGATCCCCTTTGCGTCTAAGAGTAGTTGCCTCTCAAATAATCTTAAGAAAGTAGAAGTACACCATAGGAATTTACTGGTTTCTAAAACTCTAAACCACAGGTCATCTGTAGGTAATAACATTAAGCTTTTTGTTCAATATCATAAATATGAAGTTGTTTGTGCTACTTGTAAGCAATGTTTGATTACAGCTAATCATGATGAATGTGTGTTTAAGTATGTGAATGGCATGAACTCTAGCAAGAAAAACCAAAGTGCTAATGTTTCAAAAAGTGCAAATCAAGCATAAGTTAAATGTCAAGAAATCAAAGAAGTTAGGTTCCAAAGAAAGACTTACTTTACCTAGGCCTAGAAAACCTAAAACTTTCCTTAGGTGGTTACCAACTGGAAGAACTTTTTACCTTTGTGGAAAAATAACTATATCCAGTAACATCAAGAGTGAGTCTGACACATCTGTGTATGATAATGCAAGTGCTTCTAACCACCAGGAACCTACAAGCAAAGGATTTTCAAATTTTACTTCTTTTCTTGGCAGGTTTACGAGACTTCGGAGGCAGACTACATGTATCCATCCGCTTGATGTTCTCTAATGAGTCTAGGAATGGCTTATGTACACTTCATTGCATAACTCGAGCTTCAAATAAAAGGGGAGTGTACGCTTTAGTGCGCTTTACCTTCAAAAGAAGAGAAATCTTCTTGTTTTCAAAATATTTGAACACAATTTTTCAAGAATTTTTCAAAAGGATTTTAAAAATCTTTAAAAATTCTATGTTCAACACTCCCTTCTCATGTCACTTTCAAAATTCGAATAATTCTTTATAAGTGGATCAATTTTTAAAGGGGAGCTTTGTAAAACCATGTTTTAATTCTTTTAGACACATTCTCTCATATCTTCTTTTGTGTGTCTAAAACATTACCCAACTGTAAATATTTATCAAAAAATATATAAAATTATTAAACATATAAAAGCAAAATACAAAATCAAAAATTTTCAAAAATACTAAAAAATAATCTTCTCCGACATGTCTCTCGTAAATCAATAACATTTACGCATGTTGATTAATATTGACACGGGTGTATAAATGAAGTTCGAGCGAGAGTTTCAAAAACTTATCAAAACATGTCTCTTTAAATTTTCTCTACGACTTCTAAATAAATGTCAGCTTAGGACTCGGACTCCAAAGAAAGGAAAATGTTCATTTATGCACAGTATTCTTCAAATAACGAGAAGTTCATGTCTTCTCGGTCTTTAGCAAAGTCACATAAACATTCAAAGTTTTGAATGCTCAAGAGAAGTACTAAGGAAATGATAATTAATAAGATAAATTCAACATCATCTTCCTGTTGAGCACAATTTTTCAAGATATTTTCAAAAGAAATATTCAAAATCTTTCAAAATTGTGTGCTCAACGAACTCCCGCTCCAAGCTTTCAATCTAGTCTATTTTTGAGGGGGAGTATAAATTTTAAACATTAATAATAAGTGATTCATTCGGCATGCATTCCTGTTCTCCCATTGTTTGGTTAGTCTAAAAGTGGATCAACGTACATTAGCTTGTATTTTAATTCACTTGTTAATTCATAAATTGTCACCACATATGCAATTTTTGAGGGGGAGAACAGTGATTAAAATGTGATCAATAAGGCTTAATATGGATAAGATCTTTTGAATATAAGTGTGTTTTTGACCTCACATGCGCAAAACTCTTTGAAATCATGATGTGTATGTGTAGGGGGAGCTATTTGGTGATATAGAAAAATCTCAATGTGGAATAAATGATTTCTCAAACACGTTGATTGCTTTTTCAATGGTTATGGCTACTATGGAAATACAAAAGACCGACTAACTATTGTTTCTTACGGTGTTATAAGGTGGTTAAGGTTAGGTATTTAGTTCCATGATCCAGCCAGAACTGGAGGGATCTACCCAGGGACACTCCATTAGATAGAATAGAAGTCTTAGGTATGATTAAAAAAAAGGAGTAAAGTGAGATTGGGAAGAATGTTATCCAAGGCATGAGTTATCACCGGAACAAACCCAACATGATGATAATGAGGACGCATTGGAATAACATTGAAGGGGTTGAAGAATGAAAACGAATTGTAAGGATAAAGAGTATGAAGAAATAAGCCCTTCATACAACCTTAGGCAGAAACCGGGTGAATGCATAATCTATCGGTAATCAGAAAGATGATTATGGTATTGAAGACAAGTCATCATGGACCCAGTGATGCAATGCATAACCCATCCCAGCTACTCCGGCTTCTCATAAAGAAAGTTTGTTTCATTTCTCACGGAGTACAACACGCTTCTATTGACCTTCTCATTTTGAGGTTGTAGATATTGAAAAGGTGGCAGTCCGCTCCAGACTCCGATTGCCAAATAACAAAAGTGCACCTATAGAGTCTAGAGCCAACGAGATCAATCAATAAATCTCAGTAGGACACAATTCCATATACACTTGTTGTTCATCATCAAGAACACAAGTTGTACAAGAGTCCAACACAAAGGCAAATATAATCTGTGTGTATTAATGAGAATTGACAAATGCTTTTTGAAAACATAAAACTTTTGATATGTTTAAAAAATATTTATTCATTAACATGTCGACTGATTTTCAAACAAGTTTTTCGATCCCATGTCCATTGTGGCAGTCTTAAAAGGGCATTTAGGCATGGGAAGACTGAACATGTATTGACTACTCAATCCGTGAGACAGTAACTCACATATTCACTCTTATTGTGTTGTCTGCTTTGAGATGCTTCGATAAAGAGAACGGCTAGTGCAGCTGTGAAACCCTGACAAGGAGATTCTTTTGGATTCTACCTGATCACGGGCAGTAATTATACTGATTAACGAGGAACCGTAGTTATTGCAACCATATTCGACAAAATGACAAAGACATAGTCGTCCATATATGTTGTTTATCACTAAATTAAACATGCAGGACAAGTCGATGGCAGTTTGATGGCATTTCCACCATATTCCAGCTGAGTCAAAGTCAAGGCCACATACTCATTCTCAAAGTTCAAGGATACATTCAACGGCATTAAACAAAACTTGAAGACAATTCTAAATTTACACTTCTGCAAGCTCTGATAAACAAGAACTTCCCCAAAGTACGTCAAGTATATGAATTCAAATAGATTAAGTCACAAGGTCTATGTTGAGGAAGATTGTCTTCCTTCAAGTGATGTCAAAGGATGAGTATGTTGGTTAAGAAGTGTTCCAGTCAAGAAAGATCCAAGATGTTCTCAAGGCTAAAGACCATGATATCAAGTTAAAGTCATAAGATATCAAGTTAAAGATCAAGATCCAAGATCACAAGCATGCAGAAGGATCCTCAAAAGAATTCCTAATAACACAAGGCTCCAAGATTTAAGACGTCACAAGAAGTGAATCCATAAGTGCAATGACCACCCCTTAGGGGGAGATTGTTAGCCTATGCTTGTGCAAATATTATGATATTTAAACTAAACAAGTCCTTTTCTTTTAATAATGGCAAACAAGTAACTTGTAATACATAACATAAAATACACAAGTTACACGTGACCACAACTCATCAACGTATACATTCATCAACACCTCTCGACGTCTCTAGTCCACCCATGCTTCAACAAAAGGTACGAATATGTTTGTTAAGTTGCATTATGATCAACCCATTTAGCAAACCATTAAGAATGATTAAAATACTTTTTAGAGTCATTAAGTATTTTCAAGGTCAATCATTCTTTTTCGAACCTCGTTTTGCATTTTCATACAAAGTATAAGCACGATTTTATAAACTAGCAAAACCCATTTTGTCATGCATACATCATCACAAAATACTCATTTAAAACCCATGTAAGTTTACTTACATCATCACTAAACAAATGCGTTTAAGTAATCATTTACTTAATAATAACTAATCACATTAGTGAATATGCCAAATAGGATTAACCACTTTTGGAAACAAATCTTATAAGATATTTCCTATCTTACAAATCTTCCCTTTTTAATGTTAAGATTGATTTTCCTTCTAGAACAATATCTAATTAGATTTTTAAGTACATTAAGGATCTAAGAAAAGAATTTAAAAAGATTTGAAAAGATTTTTTAACAATTTTCAAATTGGCCCACGGATCCACGGATCCACCTAAATAGGCATACAGATCCACCATAGGTGGATCTGTAGCGCCTTGACGGCCAAGTTTTGGGTTTTCTATAAATACCACCTATTTGCTTGATTTTAACCATATATTTTCACAACCATTCTCCCACATTTATCCACACATTTAGGGATCATTGTAATCAAGTTTTTACAATGTAAAAACACAATTGATCATGTCTTTAAAAACCCACTAATCTTTGATCATAATGCTTCTACCTTTCATTTGTTGCAAGCATGATTATACATGATCATTCACTTGAGCAAGCTTAGAGATCTTGCCATCATCATCCACCACAAGCACATATATGAAGATCCACCACAAGCTTAGAGACTTGTCATCTTCATCAACAACATCATGCTTAGTGATCTTAATGTTTTAGATTAGGCTTTTACATCCGATTGACACTTATGTCTTGGATAATCATTATACACTTTTATGTATTAATCATTATACAATAAACTAGATGTTAGTTGGTTTATGTGTTTAGGACATAAAACACAAGGATTGTTATGTTGGGCCATAAAACACAAGGTTTGTTATGTTGGGCCGTTAAACATAAAGGGTTTGGTTATACCCAAAGAAGGACTCAACATTTAGCTTTGTACCGGAAAAAGTGTAAGCGACGTTAGGTTGGTTCTACCTCGAAGTAGGATTCGTTATTTAGCTTACTATCGGATAAAGTGTAAGCGACGTTGTATGGTTTTCTCCGCCTAAAAGGAGCTTGTTTATCTAGTGAAGTAACTCTCGAGTTGGGTACTCGGGGAGTGGAGTAAGGCGAAGAGGAGCTTCGTAGCCGAACAACTATAAATCATCGTGTCCGGTTTGCGCTTTTTTTACTTATCGCTTTACATTTATATTTGCTTTTATCGCTTTATATTTATATTTGCATTGCATCTATGTTTGTGTTATAGATTGTGTTGTGGTGATATGATTTGTTTGATGTTCTTTAGTATAGTTATTGTAGTTGAACTATTATGGGCACCTTTCATATTACGACTGTGTTTGGCAACAAGCGTTTTAGAGCCCCCCCTCCCTCTACGATTCCACAATTGGTATCAGAGCCAAACAGCTACTGCTTACTACTCCTGTTAACTGCTTCTGCTAACTGCTCCTGCTACTGCTACTACTTACTGGTACTGCTACGTGTCGCCAAACATACCTTACGTCAAACTTGATTGGTTGTTTGATACAAAAGATTTATGTTTTTAATGGAAACGTATTCACCCCTCCTATACGATTCCACAATTGGTACCAGAGCCAGGTCGCTGTAGTTTTCAAAACAAATGGTTTTTAAAATAGAGTACGGTCCATGTATCAAATTTCCTATCAAGCGGCACATAATATGAATAGTTCTTCTTTGTTTAGTACTTATAAGTTTTGATGTTAAATATAATGTGTTATACTAGCTTGAAGGTCTCCTAACAAATCCCAAACAAAGGGAATAATGTGACTAAAAGTGAAATAAATATTTATGTCAAAATTTCACCTCTTCACGAATCTACGGATCCACCAAAAGTGGATCCATCCATGAAGATCCGTCAGTGACATTTTCAATTTTTGTCCAATTTTAAAAATTCATAGAAAATCAACCGTGCGTTGGATTTTGATGATTCAAAAACCAATTTGAAGGATTTTGAATGTACTTTCCAATGAAATAGGTCTTAAATCTTCATTCATATTTTAAGTTAGCCAACTAATCAAAATACCACATAGTGTCTAAAATTTTAATTTTGTTTTTAAGCGTAAAAAGTTTATTTTAACTTTTTCTTTCGAGTCGAGCACTTCTAGTTGGTATCCTTTTAAACGTTGGTGTATTTTATCATTAGAAAGTAAATGTCTCTTTCAAATTTACTAATAGGGAGGAAAATGATTTATTTACAAATAAAATCAAGCTATGTATACATTGTTATATTTTATACATAAAACGAAGTGTAGTATTTTTGTGTGTTATGCTAAATGATTATTGTTCTACTTTGCATCCTAATATTGTTAGTCAATCCCTCATATGCTTATTGCATTCATAGCTAAGCCCCTTTGTTTATTAGCATAATTTTGTTATGTTCCTTATTTATTAATTTTCATGTTTATGCCTCAATTGATCTTATGGTAGATCTCTTACACTAATTTGTAAAATTGCTTTTGCATTGCATATAGGCATATATCACTATGTTTACAAATGTTATATCAACATCTTGTAAATCTTATTATTTTTAGTAACCCATTTAGGATTGAGAGCTAAGCAAGTTTGTCAAACCTTTTAAAAAATATTGTCTTGCACAATTATCGTATTATTAGTTCAAGTGATAAAATGTATCATCACTATGATTTTTACTAATCGGCCTTATTAATCGTTTTGGTCAAAAATCGGTCAACATACCAATTAATTGGACACAAAATTGGCCAAATCGGGCATAAGTAAGCTAAATCGGACAAAAATCGGCTAAATCTGCCAAATCGGTTACGGATAGAAATCCGCCATATCGGGGATTAATTGGCCAAATCAGACAAAATCGGCTAAATCGGGATAATTAGGCATATATTTTCAAAATTTTATAATTTTATATGTAAAAAGTCCAATCCGATTAATCCTTAATTAATCCTCGCTAACCGATTAATCGCTAGGCGGTACCCGACCGCCTAGCTAGCGCCTAGCGATTTTTGCAACCTTGATAAATTCAACTCTTTAATTTTATCAAAGTCTCAACAAGGCCTCTAGATCATGTCATCCTTTTATCTTGCTTAAACATAGGTTGTCTAAACAAGAGAAAAGATCATAATAACACATTAATATGTAAGAAAAAGAAAATGTGTTTTGAACTTAGTTTGTGCTTGTATTAGTCTAATTCACAATCACAACTAATAAATATTTGGATCAAAATGAACATAGGATTTGTTTTAAATTCTAAATTTGAAAGCTTAGCTTTCTTGGTAAGAAAATAATTTCATTTTGTAGTTTTATCTTCGCATAAATTTTCACATTAACATTCACTTTAGTCAAAAGCTTGAAAAAATTATATAAACATGTAATAGTTTTGAAAATGATTAGTAATGCTTAAAAATGACTAGGATAATTTTTATACTCTTTAAAATGTCAAAACCTATGCATATTGTGCATGATAATGAATAAGTTTTTCTCACATATAAAATATATTACAATCTCAAAGAAACAAATAAACTCATCATTTTAAATGATCTCACACTTGAGACTAGTCTTAGTCTTAATGGAACACGCATTAGGAAAATCTTTATTTATTTTCTTTTATAAGAGTGTTTGTGAGGGTAAAGAAAGATTTCAGATATATATCGATTCATTATTCAAATTATGATTGATATCATTTTTTGAATCTAATTTCCAAGCTTTTGAGTTTGGATATGAAATCAGATTCATTAATTGTCTAGCTTTAAGATTATATCCAAATCATAACAAAAGATATTATCTCGAATCTATATACTCAATCACACTAGGTTGATATGAAAATAATGTCGTCCCTTTCCAAGATGAAAAGAATATACATTGGTTCTTAACTCACACTTGTGATAATGATGTTATATTGAGTCTACATGTCCAATAGGTGTGTTCCTATTATTAATAATAACATGTTTAAAATGCACGTCAAAGTAGGATTGACGACTTGGATGTTTCGTCTGAGATATTCAAGTAATTTACCTTGCAACGCATTTGGTAAAGTTGTCATTTCTGAAAAACCAAACACGGGAAAACGCACAACATATGTAACTTTACTCATACAATTAAAAAGCACGAATCAAGACTTAAAATCACTTTTCGTTATAACCTTTTCTCTCTATACCAAATAAGCATAACATTATTTTTAACTAAGTATTTAAACCGAGAATAATTCAATTATCTAAGATTAGGATTAGGAATTATAGAACATATTCTATAAACCATTATTTAGCTTTCTTTTTTATAAGTGATCGTAAGTGGACTTAGAATATAAAGATGATTATTATTCAAACGATAATTAATCTCATTATCCTATCCAATTACAAATGTTCGAAATATGAACATGGAGTCGAGATTAGAATTTATCTAGATAACGGAAATATCAATAAAATGACCATAGATATTTTCTGAGTCTACATGTTTAACTAGTTTTAGTTATTACATGAAATTACGAAATCAATCATAAGACGAAAAGAACAATCATCAAATTGCAATTCACACTTGTATTGACGATGCTTTGTTACGTCTAAATGTTCATAATGCTTGTGTTATTAGCAATGGTCAAAAATATGCTAAAAGCTAACACACTCCTAGTAGGATTGACATCGTTGAAATTCCATCGGGAAATTCACAAAAACTTCCACGTTACGCTCAAAACTTGGACGTCAAATCCAAAAGTTTAAACCAAGAACCCTTATAACATATATAAGCTTCTTCCATTACTAAAAAATTAACACCATCGCCCAAATAACAAGAAATCATGTTTTGTCTGTTTTCAAACAACTTTGCGACCTACGAATCCTCCATATGGATATCCGTCTTTGATTTAGGTAGATCCGTCCGTGCTCATCAAATTTGGATATATTCCTTTTGTCATTTTGTACTTGTCTAAGGTCTAACAAACATGTAACTAACCGTTAGTACATCATAATCTCTATAATTGAAAATTCACAATATCTATTGAGGTAAATAACCTTAATAAGAATACTTTAAAAGAGATATGCAAAGGTGTATTCTTAGAACGCTTTAATGTAGCACATTCTACCTTGTCACACTTAAGTATACTCCTAAGTCATAGAAGACTCAATCTTGTTTAAACTCATGACATCTTGCTTGCTCTCTTATTTAACCCTAGGATTATATATGTCATGATTAGGATTATAAGAACCAGAATTGAAATATATTAGTTGAGTCATATTAGGCCAAGTATTACTAGACAATTCAAATTTCATCTTTGCTACACTTCATTAGGAAAATGCTAGAATTCTATTTTATTCTAAAGTGAGAATGACTACTGGAGAATCTATTACACTAGAAATTCAGTTTAACCTAACGGTTGAATTGCTTCAGGGAAGGAAGTTGGGTTCGTGGTTTAACCCATAAAAATGGTCGTGTTTAGCCTCAATTGAGCACCACTAGTGATAGTCTCATATTCATTCTCTAACTTGATTAAATGGCTCTTTCTAAATATGCCTAATGTTAGTTTACATTAATGAACTTTGTATTTCATTAGGATTGCTTATTAGTCAAGTAGTAATTAGGATTGTCTTTAGTCGATCTAGACTACTTGCACCTCACATATATATTTTTGTGAATTCAAAATGTTAACTTGTTCTCGTGAGATATGATTATATTTTCTTTATGCTATTTTGATACTCAATGATTACTTGCTTAATTGTTGAATGCATAACTATTTAGATGGTTTTGATTTTAGTTAGCAATCCCGGTTTAATATCTATAAGTTTATATTTATGATACATGTTATTAAATGCTAAATGCTAACATGTTTTGTACGATATATATGTATGTGACGTAATCATTATTTTATGTAAGCTTTTATATGATCTACGTGTCTTTCTTGTGCACCCACACTATATCATTAGGTCCGTCTATCTAAATAAACGTATAGACGTCACATAGTCTTGTACATCAATATATTTGATTGTTATGATTAATAAATTTAAGTGACTTAGTGTCTTTTGAATTTAGGGTGTTGTCTCGTGTCACTAAAATTTATTGAGTACACATGCATAATCGTCTTAATCCCTAAGGATTTTAGTTTAGATCACTTTGATCATTATCTTATTTATTTACTTGATTCTTTTCTTCACAAAACACTTTCTCCGTCCCTCATTGTAAACGGTCAAATACTTAAAACTCCCCATAGTAACTCGTTCCCACTCCTTTGTTACTATATCAACCGTCCCATATCTTTAGGGATCCGCTCCATAACTATAAACGATTATATCATTCATTTTCCATACCTAACTAATTACACGAAAACCTAAATTACACCTCAACCACTATATAGATGGCTAATACCTTCTCTCCACCATTTCCGCTACCACCTTTAAGATAACCTCATACCTCATCATGTGATTATTCTATGAACATCAGCAATGCTTGAGAAGAGCTACGTAACTTTACGGTTAAAGATCATCAAATGTTAACCATCATCCCTCTTGACATTGTCAAGCTTATCGATTCCATTATGTTTTGTTTTGTTTTCTTCTTTATTTATTTTTATTATTATTCGACACGTCCACATATAGTCTTTCACCAAATATTCTTAAGAACTCACAAATATGATTCTTATTCCCTAAAAAACAATTCAAACAAACCTTTATCCTACGGACTCATTTCTTGTTCAACAACACATATACACCCCGCTCACACAAACTAAATTGGTGACCAGGATCGTAACCTGGCTCTTTTCCTAACTTTACTATTAGGACTAATACCTCCTCTAACAAGAATATCTAACTCGTTTCTTTTTCAACAACATAAGTACACCCCGTTCACACAAACCGAATTGGTTCTAGTCTCCTACCCAAACATCACTATCTAGCATCAATACCTCTTCTTGATAAGAGCACATCAATCTTTGAATATTATCCTCGTTACTAGAACATTCAACCCTTAGGTCAACCTTACAAGAACGTTGTCAACCACACACTCACACCTTACAACTACAATCTACTCTTTATAGTAATAAATAGTTTGTGAACCATCAATACATCAACCCAAAACCTTGCAAGTATACTTCATTCTTGGTTGTGAAAGAACCTTTGACCCATATGTCGATCATACACAAACCCTATAACTAGACTTCACTCTTAATAGTGGTGATTAGTTTTACATATCCAAACCTCACAAGAAACACTTCAACCTTACACTCAAACCTAACAACTATACTTTACTCTTGATAGTAATAGTTAGTTCAACAACCTTCAATCCTCATAAACATTATACTTAAAACGTATCCCTATACAATCTTGACATCAATATCACATCACCAACTTTATGATCTTCACCACCAAATATTGGTCCTCACTTTCAAACTTCCATACCAAAGAAATTATCTCCTCAAGAATATTTCACACTTGTCCAATAACTATTACCAGTGATCTTTTTATTTTTACCATAATTTAATCTTTTTGTTTGTTTCCACTTACTAGCAAGTGAAGAACATAAAGAAGATATTCAATCTTCAAGTGTTATTAAGTCACCACATTGTTGTGTCTTTCATTTTTCTTTCACTATGAAAGAACTACCACCTCGTCTCACATATCCACATTTATTAGTCAACATTGACAACCAATCACATGCAACCCAATCACAAGGATTACGTCCAACCCAATTACTCATGTCATCGTTAATGTAAATCATATATTATTCTAAACCGTCTTTGCCAACCTTAGATCAACACCTTCCCTCTTTGTTCTCGCTCATCCTTCCTCACCTTCCATTATATGGAATCGCTTTCATTTACTTCTAGATACATATCATTTTTCACTATATTTATTCTTGTCATAATATAACTACTTTCGAGCATATATGTTGACATGACGTATTAAAATATCATTGACATTAATTTACTTTTACATGTCATAATTTTCATTTTACTATTATTATTATTATTATTCTAAGAACATACTTAGAATATGTCTTATCAACAAATCAAACACACTACGTATTCAAATCATGTTTTTTTCATATCACCGTTATCATCAATATTTAGTTCGGCCCAAAGTCTTACAACAATGTTTTTCCTACAACCTCACACATGAAAAGCATAGATAATGCTTAACAAATAAACCTTGAGGATTTAGAAATCTCTCATTACAACCCTTGATGAAAGTCTATCCGAACTTAAATCATCATCTTTGGTAGATAATGATTTCTTAAGGAACATGTCTTTCTAAAAATGATAGTACTCCTTATTCGAATGACATCTTGGACAAAGTCATTCCCATACCAATGGTGTGTCAAACTATAAACTAATTTTGTTCTCGTTTATTAAAGTTGGTGTGATTGGTTGGATAAATTTGGTGTTAATTAAGTCTTAGTCATCGAGCATGTGTCTTGGTTTCTTTTATTTAGGTTGTTATTTTTTTAAATAGAATTGCATGTTATACTTTAGAGTACTCATACCTAAGACATACATATCATGTTCCTCGATAGAATCTTACTATATGCATTTTGCTATCATGATGCTTAACATCTTTATGACTTGTTATGTTATCCTTTTTGGACCCTTACTTGCTATTGTTCATGATTTAAGTGTTTGCATGCTAAGTGCTTTGGATTATGGCTACAAAACTGGGTTCTGCCTATTTTGAGGATCTCTGCAACCAATGGATCCAAGAATGGTGGATCTGTCAGTGCTTTTGGTAGATCTGTCCCTAGCAGAAGCCAAAATTTGGACTTTCTTGATTTTTAACTTTTAGCACTTTATCTATTAGTTATGCTACTTGTTCCTAAACATTATCTTAAACCTTAGGATCAAAATACTATTCTCATATATGTGATTTTTGTTGCATACATAACTATCATTGTTATTATGTATATGTGCGCTTGTCTAGTAACTTTGTTTTGTAGTACACTTCTATAACTCAATTCCTTTGTGTCCCAAACAAGGGGGAGCTTCCGACAAGCACTTAGAGAGTGCATCTTGTATACATTTAGTTGCACATACTCGTCCAACGGAGTATCTAGTTTCGCACTAACAATTTTTTGTAGGTTTTTGATAATACCTTGATGCCTCGAATAAGGGAGAGCATTCGTCAAGAAGAAGCATACACGCATTTATCATATATTCTAATTGCTTCAGAATATATATATACATTTTTATATGTATATATCATATATATATATTATCTTTATATATTTGTTAGTATATATAATATATTATATATATATTAGTATATATATATATATATATATATATATATATATATATATATTATGTTGTACAAAACTAACCCTTGATGTAGGTTAAGTCTTTGTAAGAAATTTGATTCATGGATTCATTAGCTACCAAGGTCAATTATCATAGGAGTGCAAGGAGCTAGGGGGAGCTCGAGGGCATCAATGTAGATAGCTCAAAGTTGCTTAGAAGATGAAGATTGAAGTATAACTTCACTAGGGATGATGCAAGCTCGCCTTTCTAGGGAGAAACAAAGTTTAACTCCAAGGACACGCCCTTCTAGGGATGGAAGAGTGTTAATGGAGAAGGATCAACGGATTGGAGCAGACACCTTTTTGTTTTCAAAAAAGGGGGAGAAAGAAGTGTAAACAAGTAACTTTTAAATTTTTCTATGTTACAAGTTTATATATTTGTCATCATCAAAAAGGGAGAGATTGTAAATGCAAATATTACGATATTTAAACTAAACAAGTCCTTTGGTTTTAATAATGACAAAAAAGTAACTTGTAATAAATAACGTAAAATGTGCAAGTTACGCGTGATCACTACTCATCAACGCATACATTCAGCAACACCTCTCGACGTCTCGAGTCTACTCATGCTTCGACAAAAGGTATGAATATGTTTGTTAAGTTGCATTATGATCAACCTATTTAAGAAACCATTGAAAATGATTAACAAGTAATTATTCACCATGAGAAATAGGACAATATTAATCACTAGCTTAACTAGACAAGATCTTCCATTTTAGGAATAAATCTTAGAAGATCAAAAACATTTCTTTTCCACTTTAGATAATGGGACAAATTAATTAGTGAATAAGGAAAAAACTAATTAATTCTTGTCTAGCTATTTATTGGAAATAAATCTTTTATTATCTAACCAATCTACTAAATATTTCCATGTCTAAGTTAAGAATATTTTGCATTCTAGAAGCTTAATTTTTTGGTTACTAAATATCATTTAAGTACAATTAAGAAGATTTTGTTAAGATTTGTGGATAACTACAAAAGGCCTCAAATAAATCTAGTTTTTTTGGTATCTGACACACACGGATTCACCATAACTGGATACGTGCGTTCCATGATAGCCAGATGTGGGTTTATATTAAATGCACCCATTTGATTATATCTTGACCAACTTTTTTCATAACATTTCTCCCACATTTTACACACATTAAGGGATTCATTATAAAAAGTTTTTAATTAAAACACAATTAAATTCATCATCACTAAACCCCAAATAACCTTGATCATAATGTTCTAACTTTCATTGTTGCAAAAGCATGATTTCTACATGATCCCATTCAAAGCAAGCTAGAGATCTTGCAATCATCATCCACCACAAGATACATATATGAAGATCTATTACCAACAGCCAAGAGACTTGTCATCTTCATCAACAACATCATGCTCAAGTGTCTTGATTGTTTTAGATTTCGGCTTTACATCAAATTGACAATTTATGTCTTGGATTATTCAGATATACATTTGTGTATCAATCATTATACAACAAACTAAATGTTAGGTAGTTTATATGTTTAGGCCATAAAACACAAGGTTTGTTATGTTGGGCCATAAAACATAACGGGTTTGGTTGTACCCGAAGAAGGACTCGATATTTAGCTTAGTACCGGATAAAGTGTAAGCGACATTAGGTTGGTTCTACCTTGAAGTAGGACTTGGTATTTAGCTTAGTACCGGATAAAGTGTAAGCGACGTTGTATGGTTTTCTCCGCCTTAAAGGAGCTTGTTGATCTAGTGAAGTAACTCTCGAGTTGGGTACTCGGGGAGTAGAGTAGGGCGAAGAGGAGCTTTGTAGCCGAACCCCTATAAATCATTGTGTTCGGTTTGCACTTTCTTTTACTTATCACTTTACATTTATATTTGCCTTTATCGCTTTATATTTATGTTTGCATTGCATCTATATTTGTGTTGTATATTGTGTTGTGGTGATATGCTTTGTTTGATGTTATTTAGTATAGTTGTTATGGTATAAACTTGATTGGTTGTTTGATACAAAAGTCTTAAGTTTATAAAGGAAACGTATTCATCCCCCCTCTACGATTCCACACCTGGACTTCCTGTACCTCCATCGGTGATTAAGGATTTGAGTACCCGCTTAGGTAACCTGGAGTACAGACATGGACAGCTTGTAAAGAAGGTGATCTAGGTGAGTGACACTAAGGTGGCAGACAACATTACTATCGGGGAGATTGGCCCTAGGGTTTCTGCTATAGAGGGACAGGTGCAGGTTATGGCGTCCCAGATGGTTCAGGCTGAGGACAGATTGGAGCAGGTTGGTGCTCAGGTGGAGTAGGGTCAGCATGCTGCGACCCAGAGAGATGAGGTGATTGTCTAATTAACTCAACAGGTGCAGGCATTACAGGCCGCTGTGCAGCAGAGAGATTCATAGATTCAGCAGCTGCAGACTACGGTTTCTGAGATGAGCAGCCGTGAGAGCACATTGATGTCGTGCATTCTGGGGATGGATAGGCATCTTGCTGATTTGGAGAGGAGACCACCAGGACCTCAGTAGTCCTATTAGTAGTTTATTTTGATTTTTAGATCTGATTATGATCATTTGTATAGTCACTAAACTGCTAGTGCCAGTTAGTGAGGTCATGCTGCCGGGTGTATTTTGTTTTTGTAAACACCACAGCCATTCGGATATGTTATGATTCCTATATTAGAAGCTTAGAAATCATCATGATTGGATGTATCGGTCTTGGAATCAAAGATTATAACTTTTGGGGGATTTTTGGTTGTACATGTACTACCCCCGGCATTATTATTATTGTTATGGTTATGAAAAGATTATGGTTATCTTTGGTTATGAGTTTTGTGTGATTGTGGATGTTGATGTTTTGAGTGGTCTTGTTACTAGATTGACTTAATCCCAAGTGTGGAATGATTCCGTTTGGTAGATCTTTCGCACGTATATGATACTTGCTTGCATAGTCCATGAGTGGGTATTATTATTATTTTTAGAACTTGCTGTGACCATTGACCGAATTGATGTTTTGTAGATTGATAAATTTTAAAACTGTAGAATCGCAATAACGGATTTGTGTGTTGGACAAATTTTGTTGCGCGGATTGTACTGATTTTGATGCATAAACTGTTTGTGTAAACAATGGAAAATGTATTTTCAAATTTCATAAACTGACCCTATGGTGTCAAATAAATTTTCTTTCAAAAAGAAATATATATACATGAATAAATTCCTTTTAAATAATAAGAATGGAAGATGGAATTATGCTATCTTCTTTTCTTTCTTTTGAAACAACCCTATTTTTATTTTTTATTTTTTATTTTACCGAGAAGATGACTTACGCGTGTAGCATATGAAAAAAGGAACGTTTTGACGAGGATGGGAATAACGTCATTTGGTCCTCAATTATGCATAACTTGATTAACTATGCATAATTCAGGAAGAACCACACTATGTCGGGAAAATTGTTACCTTTAAAATGCTTGATAATTGGGATAAATGTTTGGGTCAAGCTTTCAGAAGGAGAAAATAGTTTTACCCCTACTACGGATTCTTATGCAAGTAACCCTACTCCTATTGACTACATGGAGAGAGTCTCATGTGAGTCGTTGTGATCGAGTCGCCCGAAGGGAAAATACCAACGGTATTGTTCAGAACGAATGTGTCTAGAAAGGAGTGAAGTCTAATTCGTGATAATATAAGATCGACGATTGTCAGAGAGATATGTGTCGAGACCAAGTGTGGTCGGTATGCTAGTGAGCAATGGTAGAATTGAGCTATCAAGGGTGTAAACCGGATATCGACACTAAGAAGGGATCTTCTTGAAGATGTAAAGATTCCCAAGGTGGGTAGAAGCTAAGATGGTTAGTCCCGAGGTTGAAAATGAGAAATGGAGAAGATTTTTCCTACATTAGATATGTGTTGCCTTTGATGTATCAACTGATGGCCGTGAAGAAGACTTCTTTCCCCGAAATGGAAAGTAGTGGTAGTATAGTTGTAAATATACCTAAAATCGTCAAGGATTAGAATAAGGCACTAAGCGATTCCTGACTTAAGGTTAGGTATAGTGATCCTTACTCCTTGACGTAATGACTTAGTGTGCGTATAAAAGGAGCGAAAAGATTAGAGACTCTAGCCGAATGGCGACATCCGTTTTCATCCTGGAGGAACAATCAAAGTAGCTAATGCCTTAAGTCGAACGGTATTGAATTAGGAATGTCCGTAATTATCTCGACTTGATTAGTTGAGTCATCTAGGATTCGATGCAATGCATTAGGACCGAGTCGACTATACTAGTTGTGGTGCGGAAACGTTGAAATTTTAATTTTTTGACAAATGAGCAACGAGCAACGAGCCCATAATGCTCAATTGTTTTCTTGATTGTTTTCAAAATTTCTTTTAACAATATGTGTTTTCTAGCTAGATTATCACCACCGAATTATGTGGAAAAATGTGCCTTACGTGCTATGTTCTTTCGAATGGTAGTAAGTGCTTATGTCGCTTTTGTGTGGCCGTGATGTGGCTTAGGACGTGAGTAGGTATGTGCTATGTGCTTTCGAATGGTAGTAAGCGCTTATGTCACTTTTGTGTGGTCGTGATGTGGCTTAGGACGTGAGTGGGTAGGTATACTTACCCGAATGTAAATGAAGGATGGTTTGAGAGGTACGCAGGCCTGATAGTCCATTGTCGATTGTGGCTTATTAACCCATAAGCATGACTATGGTTGGCTAAGACCTAGCCGTGATTAAGTCAAGATCATTTCCAAGAAGCATGTCCATCTGGCAAGCCGGTATAATAAGCAATTGATCGGTTGGGTATGAACCTGCGTGATGAGTATAGCCATTGCTGAGGCTTCCTAATAAGAAAGCACGGTTGGTTCGCTAGGGCTTCATTGAAAGCGAGCATAAATCATTTTACTAAAGCTTCGTAGTAAGCAAGCACGATACGTGATAATTATAGCCAAAGCTTGGTTAGAAGCGGGTGTGACGAAATGCCTAAGTAAAGCTAGGTCAAAATATAAAGTCATTTTACAATGACGAATAGGCGAATATGTGCTTATATGATTATGTGGTTATGTGTAATGGTGCTATAATGCGCTTGATGAGGTCGTATGTACTCTGGAATATTTCCGCAACCGGTGGTGCATTATTTAATGAGACCAGGAGGGCGATGTATGTATTGGTTTTGGATAATGACGTACATTTTGGTTTTGATTGTTGACGTATGTTTTAGTTTTGGTTAGCGACGTATGTTTTGGTTTTGTGTAGTGGTGTGCTCTTTGTTTTGTTGGAAAGATCACCAAACTAAGATTTGGGTTGATTTCTCGTTTAAAGTCTTTCGTTTAAAAAAGACGTGATTTATGTTTTCCCGGATATGTTCTGTGGCTTATTTTGTCTCTCGTGATAAGAGCGATTGTAATTATATTTTTAATTTTGTTGGCATGGATTACCACTTGTTTCGTTGATTTTCTGTTTGGAATAGTCAAAGCAAGATTTATATCGTGTGATTTTTGCGTTCGAGTATGCGAGACCATTCGATAATGAGGGAACCGTCTCACTACAAGTGAAATTGAGATGAGTAAGAAAGGACGAGCATCGAGACGGTGCACCCTTAAGGTGGGTGGAATGTAACAACCCGAGTTTTACGACGCGTATGACGATCGCGAATTTGACGTCATAATTATTATTTTATAAATTCGTGTGAACGAACGTCGACATTTAAAATTTTATTTGTCGTGAATAATTATTTTCGTATTTTATTACGAATGAAAATTAGAAATTTTTATTTTTTTGGATATTTCGCGAGTCAACGCTTGACCGCGCATTCGTTAAACGTTATAAGCATGGTAAAATTTACGACGCGTCTCATTATTATTTCTGTAACCATAAATTATTATTTTACGAACCTTGTCGTCTTTTGTTCATTGACCTTGGCTAAACTCGCGTTAACGTTTGCATTTTATTTAATTGGTGTCATGTCACATTTTAATTAAATGCTTACAAAAGAAATATTGCAAGTAAATAAAATTTATAAATTTTGTTTGCATGCTTACCCTCCCTAGTTCCTTGTAGCCGACGCCTAGGTTCATCCACACACACAAACACTTGTTTTCCCATGTCAAGAAATGATTACAATCTTTTGTTGCTTCCAAGACTTGGAATAAGCTTTTATATAAACACAAGTAACTCATAGATTGAAAATTTTGTTTTTCTCTTCCTCTCTTTGCTCTCCCTAACCGACCACATATACACACACAAATACAAAAGCCATTTTTAAGTTTTGACCATTTAAACCTACTCAAACATCACTCAAAATGATTTAGATTGATAAAGAATCAAGTTTTAATTTGTTTTCTCCTTCCCTCCTTCCTTTTAGGGTTCAGACGAACACACAAGACAAACACCCTTGGTGTTTGTAATTTTTCTAGCAACCAAATATTATTTAGAAGGTGTATTTAAGGTCATCTATGAAAGAAAAATAAGCATGCATTAAGGTTTATGCATGGTTTTAGTTTTGTTAAGTGATTGAAGCCAAACCACCTTAAAATATATATAATATATAATAAAATATAAAAAATATATAGTAAGAATAGTCTAGAAACAAAATCAATAAAACCGA
>BQNB010100906.1:12500-21140 GCA_026074375.1 Tanacetum coccineum | reverse complement strand
TTGCTAGTTGCTTAAAGTGTAAAGTTTGTATTTCCCGAGTCTTGTGTCATTTTCTATCTTTGGCGCGGTTGGAAATTTGCACACTGCAAATGGGAATGTATATTAGTAGTCAAAGCTGATGTAATTTTACTACCGTCACAATTATTGGTGAAACCGAAGAATGAAGAAATTACCGAAGGAATTATTCAAAATTATTATGATGGTGAAGTTGGTGAAACTACACTAAGATTTGAAGAATAGTTAGCAAAAAAAATATACAATAAAAGAGAGAAAGAAAGTTTGAAGATAATCGTTTCGCAATTACCGAAGGAATTATACGAAGGATCGATTATTCGTTGATACGTCTAAAAATCAACGATGTAGAGTATTGTACAAAGTGGAAGATATCGCCACTTGCCTTGTAAAGTATGTAAAGTTTTGGGATGATTGGGAACTTGATCGTTATGGTAACGCCAACTTAGGTTGTTGTTTTTTATCTATGATCAAGACGTTGTAAATAGTTGTGTCTTTATCATGTAACGGTCGGGAAATAAGTGTCTAGCAACTTGTATCTTAAGTCTTAATCTATTTGTTTCTTGATTTTTATTTAACAATAATTTACTTCCCTCTCACCTGATGATTAGCCGCTGGTTTTACGCGAATGAGGACTTGTTCGAGCATGTCTATTCCGTCATTATGGCCATGTATGCATATCTTAGCTGCCTTGTTGGTTTACGACTTTTAGTGAAAGTTAGAAGGTTCCTACCCTATATCATTCTTCATCCTAATCGTTGGTTAAATTCGAATGGGGATGTGATCGAACACACATGTCTATCCCGGCGTTCCGAGTATGTATGTGTGCTTCAGCTGCCTTATTGGAGTGGTACTTCTGGTGAAAGATTGAAGTATGATCAAACCGTGCGCCTTTCCATACAAAAACCCATATTTACCTTTATAAACTTATTACTCCTTAGCTTTAGTGGTGGAGATGTGTATCCTTGCCAAGATTAGGATAGAATACTCGTCATGACCGAGCAATTGAGCGAATTAGTTACATGTTACCACATAGATTAGTTGAGTGATTTGAGTGTTTTTATCTTCCTATTTCATGAGGTGTTTGGTTGTGTACTTATAATAGATCAAAAAAAGTGCTTCTTTAACAGAAAATAACCTTAGGGTACATTTTTATAACTTCTAATGGCTACTTGAGGGACAGTAGACTCAAGTGGGGGGATATTTGATGACATCATAAAAACGTTATTTTATGAATCATTTATCCCACGATATTAACCCATTTTGTATAGTTATTGCAAAGAATTGTTACTTAATCGTTTATATTTGAGAATTGCAGTAATTATAGAGTAATTGGTGAAAGATAGCAAAAGGCGCGCATTCTTGACTAAAATGAAGATATTGTGAAAGATTTACTATTTGAAGACCAATACGCCGTATCCATCTTGTAGGGGAATTTTTTTTCGGCCGTATCGTGCCTTGCACCACTCACCAAAGACCACTCAGGAATAACATTAAAGCTCAATAAGCGTATCCAGAGGACTAATACACCGTTTATTTAGATATGGAATCTAATATAATATTCTAGAAGATATCAAGGTGCGTTTCATACTTAAGAAATCCCAATACGCCATATCCAACTTGGATATGCCGTATACAATCCAACTTCACAGACCATATAAATACATAAACTCAAAAACGAGTTAGTTTTAAGTGTGCTAAATCATATTCTCGATACCTAAACTACAAAAGTCGATTTTCAGAGGAGAAAAAGAGCAGAAGAGGTCGAGCAACGTATTCAATTCCATAGAAGACAACGTGTAATTCCATATACTTTAGTAATCGTTCAGTTTTTGGTATCATTCGTTAACTCGGTTAGTTTACCTTGGCTAAATAATTACTCTTTGTATTTATTTGACGTTTGTTAGGCTAATACCTTTGGGTATTAGCCATTATTATGAAGATCTGAATGTTTGGTATTTGTTTATCTTGATTTCTTGATTTATCATTGAGTGCTTGTTTATGTTTATCAATTTATACTTGTTTACGCGCTTTTGTATGCGACCTATCATTTAACTGGATCTAGTGAAGCGGACCAAGTAGATCTAGAGTCTGGGATAGCTCTCCATATAGTAATTTATACATCTAGAATCATAGTTACATAAATATTGTCCTTTTAAGTCTGTGTCTAAGATTGGACTTGCGGCTTAACTTGTTAATTAGATTATTAGTAAATTGTTTATTAATCGTGTTTGAAAATTGCATTGCGTGACCTTAGATTAATTCAACAAGTATGTTCTATTCCATTGGATAGTTAGACATGGTGGGACTATAGTGTTAAATTGACCATTAAGATTGTAAGTGGGAAAGTCTCTAAGGAGCTTTTAGGGGTTTAACAAGATCACCATTGCTTTAATCCCTAAGATAGATTATAATTAGCAAATAGGATGCTTTATGCGGATGCTTTAATTGTGACAGAATTAATGTGTCTAGGTCTTAGGATGATGTAACGCCTAAGTCTTAAGAATGATATGCCACCTCGAGAGAAGAAATCATTGCACTTAATAAACAAACCAACATTCTAATCGGATTAATAATGGTTAATACAGTTTTCTTATATAAGGTTCGACCACTTTTTCATCTTTTGTTAATTAGCTTGCGTGGGTTAAAGTGCCTTGAATTGATTATAGACACCAACCAAACTGTGCCAGTCTCTCAGGCTGAAAACCCCCTTTTTCCCGTTAGAATTAGGATTTAGACTGACATAGGTTTAACATAGGTTTAGAATAGAATAGAATTAACATAGATTAGATAACCAAGATATTAATTAAATTGATAGATTTAACCTCGCTTCAAGTGTTCGACACCCTACTTACCACGAAACTACTACCGATCGGGTACACTGTCCGTTAAAGTGTTGTTTTTGGTTTAGTCGGCAAAATATAAATTTAAAACTTGAATCATCTTAAATATACCATACAACGACAGCACATCAAGTTTTTGGCGCCGCTGCCGGGGAGTGAAAATTAATCTTGATTTTTATTTGATATTTTGGTTTTTAACATTAGATTAGATCTAACCCGTAGGATTAGTGTATATTCTTGTATATTCTGTAATATTTGTATATTTGTATTTAATTGTTTGCTTGTATATACTTGTGTGTTTAATTGTTTGCGCATTTAAATTGTTTATCTTAAATACACTGTTCTGGTCGATAATTGAATATCCACTTCCATGTATCCAGTTTTCAGTCCAATACAGCGTATCCATTCCAACTGATTAATACGGCGTATCCACTTCCATTGGATACAGTGTATTGGTCATCTGATAAAATTCTTTTCCATACTCGAACTTAAAGCCCAAATTTTTTATATACCTTTCTCCGCTGGTTCTACTGATAATCTTCTGGATATTTTTCAGTAAGAATGACAAAGGTTATTAAAGGAGAGTTTGAGAAAAATAAGGACGTTAAGGTCAAAGATGTTCCGCTCACTTGTGATGCATCACTTGAAGTTTTCAATGATGAAGTCAGTTGATTAAGCAAAATGGACGATGATTTATTCACATATGAAGTGAAAATTGCTAACATCCTATGTGACTCAAAAATGGATAATGAATCGGAACAAGAAGCTGATGATGATATAGGATATGATCTGTCTGATGTTGCATTTATTGAATGGTTGAGATCAAAAATTTTCAACTATAAGACAATGGATCATTATACTATGAAAGCATTATGGATTTACTGGATCAGAGGAGATGATGAAGTAGAGCTCACTGATGAGGAATCTTCTGATAATGATGATGAAATTGCTAAAGTCTTTTAGGATCGACACTAATATATTTGACTACGAGACACCTCTATGTTCAGTATTTAATGAATTTAACTACATTCTCAAGGTAGATCCGGACTTACTTACAAAGGATATTATAGGGTTTAAGACCTATGAAGATTACAAAGATGAGGATCTACGAATGGAATAAGGATGTACCATGGGTAGATGAGAAACCATGGACTGACGCTGGAGTTTGGACCAAACCCACACCAGTTAAACATACTTGCAAGCCTTTCAATTATAAGACTAGATGTTTGAAATGGTCAACATGTAGTTGGAAGGATGATGGATACTGTAATGGATTAAATTTACCCGGAGCTTACATGATTGGAAACCAACTCCATTATTAGGATTACGAGTGGTATGAAGCTTTGGAGGATTGTAAATTAAAGGACGAGGCTTTAAGAAACAAAGCTATCATGGAAGGATCTATCAAAGAAGATGATGATGAGTCACGTTACAAACAAAAGAGACAATGGAATACTTAAACAAACTATGATGATGCTTATGAGATAAATCATGAACATAATAAGAGTGAAGAATTATGTGAAGTTCATGAGCAGTCGGTGTGCAAAATAAGGAGATATATGATGATTAAATATTCATTTAATGATGATGAAGAGTATGTTGCTGTAAAAGAAGATGAATACGATGATCTTACTGTTACAAGAAAAGAGGCATGCCGAGCTTACCAAGAAATCTTTCAGATTATGGACGAAGGATGGATGGTGACTAGAGCTGAATAACAACGAAGAAGCTAAAGAAAAGTCTAACTTAAAGACTTCGCTGTAAACAAAAGTGCTTCTCGGGAGACAACCCGGATTGTTATTTAATTTCGTTATCAAGTCTGTCTTCTCAGACATTAATACGGCGTATCCGCTCCATACCATACAGCTTATTAAATGTCTGGACGTTATCAGTCTTTATTTTATTGCACTTTAAAAACATTATTGTCAGATTTTGAATACGGTGTATTCACTAAACTGATACGCCTTATCCACTAGTCTGACCCGTAATTAGTTTGTTTAGTTTAGTTTAAATTAACCCTAGGTACCAAGATAGGAATGCACCTATTTTTTTTTCTATATTTTACACAGGACCTCATGAAAGAAATATCAACGAAGTTGGTGGAATGCATATTTTTTGAAATTCTATGTGTGTGTTGTTCGTGCTAGGATTCATTCGCTTTTTCAGCACATAATCTTGCTCATAAACGCAAATTGGAGAATCTACCGAGCAAATATCAGGAGAGTTTCTCATTCTAATTCTTTTTAAATTTTTATATTTAATGTTTTATATATACAACGAGGACGTTGTATAATTCAAGTGGGGGGATGGAATTAGAATGTTTACTTGTCCTATTTTTCACACTAAAATGCTTAAATTATGCTCAAAATTAAAAAAAAATTCAAGCATACTTTTGTGAAATTACTTGATACATAACCTGCACACAATAACCCTTGTTAGATATTGTGAGGATTTAACCTTTTCATTTTCAAATGTTTACCCAAATTCCATAAAATATGAGTGTGTCGGTGATGTTGTAGACTTTAGAACTTGGCTTGGTATATCACTCGAGACCGCAATAATAAGTACTATGGATTTAGATGGAGTAACTTGTTTAAATTGGTAAATTTTAGGATTACATCTAAATTGCCTTTACATGTTGCTTATTAACTAACTACACCGGCTAGTTAACCTCCCGTTTAAACCCTTTCCACTCTCATCTTTAGAGTGATGATCCATTAGAACAACCTATAGAGCCAATCCTTTAGGAATTTACACCAACTATTTGTTTCGTTACACCCTTACACCTTAACCTACCATGTTAGATTAAGTTTAATTTACAGTTTCTAGTTGCATAAAGTGTAAAATTTGTATTTCCCGAAGTCTTGTATCATTTTCTATCTTTGGTGTGGTTGGAAATTTGCGCATTGCAAATGGGAATGTATATTAGTAGTCAAAGCTCATGTGATTTTACTACCATCACAATTATTAGTGAATCCAAAGACGAAGGAACTACCGAAGGAATTATCCGGAATTATTATGATCGTGAAGATGGTGAAACTACACCTAGATTTGAAGAAAATCAAAGAAAATGAGAAAAAATACAAAAGAGAAAGAAAGTTTTTGAGATAAATTGTTTTCGCAACTACCAAGGAATTTCACGAAGGTCGATTATTTTCGTTGATACCGTCAAAAAATCAACGATGTAAAGTAAGTGAACAAAGTGGTAAGATAACGCCCACTTTTCCTGTAGAGTATCTAAAGTTTTGGGAATATTGGGAAGTTGACCGTTACGGGAACGCCAACTTAGGTTGTTATTTTTGATCGATGATCAAGACGTTGTAAATAGTTGTGTCTTTATCATGGTAACGGTCAGGAAAATAAGTGTCTAGCAACTTGTATCTTAAGTCTTAATCTATTTTGTTTCTTGATTTATTTAACAACAATTTACTTCCCTCTCACCTAATGATTAGCCGCTGGTTTTACACGAATGTGGACTCATACAAACATGCATGTCTATTCCGTCGATATAGCCATGTATGCATGTCTTGTACCTCGTTGGTTTACGACTTTTGGTGAAAGTTAGAAGGTTCCTACCCTATATCATTCTTCATCCTAACCGTTGGTTAAATTCAAATGGGGATGTGATCGAACACTCATGTCTATCCTGGCATTCCGGGTGTGTGTGTACTTCACTCCTTGTTGAGTGGTACTTTCTGGTGAAAGATTGTAGAATGATCACCGTACTCCTTCCCATACAAAAACCCATATGTACCTTTATAAACTTGTTACTCCTTAGCTTTAGCGGTGGAGATGTGTATCGTTGCCAAGCTTATGATAGAATACTCATCACGATCGAGCAATAAAGCGAATTAGTTACATGTTATCACATAGATTAGCTGAGTGATTTGAGTGTTTTCATCTTCCTATTTTGTGAGGTGTTGGTGAGTTACTGTAATAGATCAAAAAGTGGCTTTTAAACTGAAAATATCCTTAAGGATACATTTTTTATAAATTCTAAAGGCTACTGAAGGACAATAGGATTTACAGTGTGTGTGATATTTGATGACATCAAATAACGATCTATTTTATAGCATCATTGTCTCATTTATTAAACCATTTTGTATAGTGATTGCAAAAATTGTTGACTTAATCATTTTATATTTGACAATAGCAGTATTATGGAAGTAATAGGGTGAAAGTTTAGCAAAAGACGCGCATTCTGGAGCTTAAATTAAAGATAATTTTTTGAAGATTACTATTCTGAAGACCAATATGCCGTATCTATCAAGGAAGATACGGCGTATCAGTGGGCCGTGCACTAACCAAAAGACCACAGAGGAATAAAGATCAATATCTGTCCGTATCCAGAGACTCAATAAGCTTTATTTCCAAGAGTATGTATCAATATAATATTCTGACGATATCAAGCGTTTGTCCCCCTACTTCTAAGAAATCCCTAAGAAGGCCTCGTAACCAACTCTTGGATACGCCGTATCGAACTGACTTCCAGACCCTATAAATAGAAAACTCAAAAACGAGTTTTAAGTGTGCTAAATCATATTCTCGATACCTAAACCATAAAAGTTGATTTTCAAAGGAGAAAAAGAGCAGAAGAGGTCGAGCAACGTTATCAATTCCATAGGAGACATCGTGTAATTCCATATACTTTAGTAATCGTTCAGCATTTTGTATCATTTCGTTAACGTCGGTTAAGTTTACCTTGGCTAAATAATTGTCTTTTTTAATTATTATGACGTTTTCGAAAGGCTAATACCTTTGGGTATTAGTCCCCATTATAATATGAAATTTGAATGTTTGGTATTAAATTTATCTCAAGTATCTTGATTTATCATTGAGTGTTTGTCTATGTTTATCAATTTATACTTGTTTACGCGCTTTTCGTATGCGACCTATCATTCAACTGGATCTAGTGAAGTGGACCAAGTGGATCTAGAGTCCTGGATAGCTCTCCATATAGTGATTTATACATCTATAAATTAATAGTTATACAATATTATCCTTCTAAGTATGTGTCTAGGATACGTTTCGGGCTTAACTAGTTAATTGGATAGTCCCAATGGTTTATTGATCATGTTGACTAGCAGGTGACCTAGATAATTCAACAAGTAACGTTTTGATTCCATTGGATAGTTAGACAAGTGTGATTAACTAGGTGTATAAATGCCATTAAGCCGTTAAGGTGTGGTAAAAGTCGTCTATAGCTAGGTTTATCAAGATCACCATTGCTTTAATCCCTAAGATAGATTATAATCACAAAAAACGTGCTTTATGATGGAATGCTTTAATTGTAACAGAATAATGTGTCCTATGTCATAGGTATGATGTAACGCCTAAGCTTGAAGAATATATTCCGACCATCAAGAGAAGAAAACATTACACTAATAAACAAACCAACGTTCTACATCGATTAATAAAGGGTCAATACAGATACTTATATAAGGTTTGACCGCTCTTTTACTTTTGTTAAATTAGCTTTACTTGGTTAAAGTGCTTTTGGAATTGATTTATAGTTCACCAAACTAACCGTCTAGTCTCTTTAGGCTAAAAACCCTTACTATTCCCTGTTAGAATAGGATAGACTGACATAGGTTTAACATAGGTTTAGAATAGAATATAATTAACATAGATTAGATAACCAAGATATTAATATAAATTGATAGATTTAACCTCGCTTCAAGTGTTCGACACCTTACTTACAACAAAACTACTACTGATCGGGTACACACCCCGTTAAAGTGTCATTTTTGGTTTAGTCGACAAAATATAAATTTAAAACTTGAAT
>BQNB010100906.1:0-7500 GCA_026074375.1 Tanacetum coccineum | reverse complement strand
GACAACACGATAAATTAAATAACATTTTTGGGTTTGTCTCCCGGGAACACTTTGTGTTATACAGCAAAGTCTTTAAGTATAGACTTGTCTTCGGCTTCTCTTCATTTGAAATCGTCTCTCTCTTCTCCATTTTGTATTTTGGTGTGAATATCCTGCTTCGTTCCTGATGTGCTGTCGTTGTATGGTATATTTAAGTTGATTCAAGTTTTAAATTTATATTTTGCAGACTAAACCAAAAATGACACTTTAACGGGCAATGTACCCGATCGGTAGTAGTTTTGTTGTAAGTAAGGTGTCGAACACTTGAAGCGAAGTTAAATCTATCAATTTAATAATATCTTGGTTATCCTAATCTGTGTTGTATTCTGATTCTATTCTAAACCGATGTTAAACCTATGTCAAGTCTAATCCCTAATTCTAACAGGAAAAGAAGGGTTTTTAGCCTAAGAGACTAGCACGGTTTGATTGGTGACTATAATCAATTCAAAGCACTTTAACCCACGTAAGCTAATTAACAAAAGATAAAAGAGCGGTCAAACCTTATATAAGAAAACTGTATTAACCATTATTAATCCGATTAGAACGTTTGGAATTGTTTATTTAGTGTAAGTGGAATTCTTCTCTGAGGTGTGCATATGCGATTCATAAGACTTAGGCCCGTTACATCATCCTAATACCTAGACACATTAATTCTGTCACAATTAAAGCATCCGCATAAAGCATCCTTATTTGCTGATTATAATCTATCTTAGGGATTAAAGCAATGGTGATCTTGTTAAACCCTAGCTCATAGAGACTTTACCCACTTACCGCTTAATGGTAATTTATACACTAGTAGTCCACTTGTCTAACTATCCAATGGAATCAGAACGTTACTTGTTGAATTATCTAGGTCACCTGCTAGTCAACATGATCAATAAACCATTGGGACTATCCAATTAACTAGTTAAGCCCGAAACGTATCCTAGACACATACTTAGAAGGATAATATTTGTATAACTATAATTCTAGATGTATAAATCGCTATATGGAGAGCATACCAGGAGACCGCTAGATCCACTTGGTCCACTTCACTAGATCCAGTTGAATGATAGGTCGCATACAAACGCGTAAACAAGTATAAATTGATAAACATAGACAAACACTCAATGATAAATCAAGAAATTGAGATAAATAAATACCAAACATTCAGATCTTCATAATAATGGCTAATACCCAAAGGTATTAGCCATCGAACGCCATAATAAATACAAGAGCAATTATTTAGCCAAGGTAAACTAACCGAGTTAACGAATGATACCAAAAACTGAACGATTACTAAAGTAAATGGAATTAACAACATGATCACCTATGGAATTGAAACTGTTGCTCTACCTCTTGCTGCCTATTTCTCCTAGAAAATCAACTTTGTGTGTTTAGGTATCGAGAATATAGTTAGCACACTAAAACTCTTTTTTGAGTTTTATAATTATAAGGGTCTGGAAGTCGGTTGGATACGGCGTATCCAAGAGTTGGATACGGCATATTAGGGATTTCTTAGAGTAGGGACCACGCTTGATATCTTCCAGAATATTATATTGATTCCATATCTTGAATAAAGCTTATTGAGTCCTCTGGATACGACGTATTGATCTTTATTCCTCTGTGGTCTTTGGTTAGTGCAGGCACGGATACGCCGTATCTTCCTTGATAGATACGGGCGGGGGGTTTATTCGTCTTCAGAATAGTAATGCTTCAAAAAATCTTTATTTAAGCTCCCAGAAATCGCGCGTCTTTTTTGCAACTTTCACCAATTACTCCATAATTACTGCAATTCTCAAATATAAATGATTAAGTAACAATTCTTTGCAATAACTATACAAAATGGGTTAATAACATGAGACAAATGATGCTATAAAATAGACGTTATTTGATGTCATCAAATATCCTCCCCACTTTAAATCAACATTTCCCCCCCTCAATTAGCCTTTAGAAGTTTTGATAAAAATGTATCCTGTATGATATTTTCCGTTAAAGCACTTTTTTGATCTATTACAAGTACACAACCAAACACCTCACAAAATAGGAAGATGAAAACACTCAAATCACTCAACTAATCTATGTGGTAACATGTAACTAATTCGCTCAATTGCTCGGTCGTGATGAGTATTCTATCATAAGCTTGGCAAGGATACACATCTCTACCGCTAAAGCTAAGGAGTAACAAGTTTATAAAGGTAAATATGGGTTTTTGTATGGAAAGGCGTACGGTTGATCATTCTACAATCTTTCACCAGAAGTACCACTCCAACAAGGCAGTTGAAGTATACATATACACCCAGAATGCCAGGATAGACATGTGTGTTCGATTACATCCCCATTTGAATTTAACCAATTATTAGGATGAAGAATGATATAGGGTAGGAACCTTCTAACTTTCACCAAAATTCGTAAACCAACAAGGTACAAGACATGCATACATGGCCGTAACGACGGAATAGACATGCATGTTCGTATGAATCCTCATTCGCGTAAAACCAGCGGCTAATCATCAGGTGAGAGGGAAGTAAATTGTTGTTAAATAAAAATCAAGAAACAAATAGATTAAGACTTAAGATACAAGTTGCTAGACACTTATTTCCTGACCGTTACCATGATAAAGACACAACTATTTACAACGTCTTGATCATCGATCAAAAACAACAACCTAAGTTGGCGTTCCCGTAACGGTCAACTTCCCAATCTTCCCAAAACTTTACATACTCTACAAGGCAAGTGGCGATATCTTCCACTTTGTACAATACTTTACATCGTTGATTTTTTAGATGTATCAACGAATAATCGATCCTTCGTGTAATTCCTTCGGTAGTTGCGAAACAATTATCTTCAAACTTTCTTTCTCTTTTTGTATTTTTCTCATTTTTTTGATTTTTTTTGCTAACTAAACTTCAAATCTCGGTGTAGTTTCACCATCTTCACGATCATAATAATTCTAGATAATTTCTTCAGTAGTTCCTTCATTCTTCAGATTCACCAATAATTGTGACGGTAGTAAAATCACATGAGTTTAATGTGCAGATTTCCAACCGTACCAAAGATAGAAAATGACACAAGACTCGGGAAATACAAACTTTACACTTTAAGCAACTAGCAACTGAAAATTAAACTTAATCTAACAGGGTAGGGTTAAGGTTAAGGGTGTAACAAAACAAATAGTTGGTGTGGTTTGTTAAATTCCTAGGATTGGCTCTACGGGTTGTTCGATTGATCATCGACGCTAAAGATGAAGTGGTAAAGGTTTTCAACGGGAGGTTAACTAACCGGTGTAGTTAGTTAATAAGCAACATGTAAAGGCGATTTGGGTGTAATCCTAAAATTTACCAATTTAAACAAGTTACTCCATCTAAATCCATAGTACTTATCATTGCGGTCTCGAGTGATATACCAAGCCAAGTTCTAAAGTCTACAACATCACCGGCACACTCATATTTTGTGGAATTTGGGTAAACATTTGGAAACAGAAAGGTTAAATTCTCATAATATCTAACAAGGGTTATTGTGTGCGAGTTATGTATCAAGTAATTTCACAAAAGTATGCTTGAAATTTTTTAAATTTGAGCATAATTTAAGCATTTTAGTGTGAAAATTAGGACAAGTAAACATTCTAATTCCATCCCCCCACTTGAATTATACAACGTCCTCGTTGTATATATAAAACATTAAATACGAGAATTTAAAAAGAATTAGAATGAGAAACTCCCTTGATATTTTTTCGGTAGATTCTCCAATTTGCTTTTATGAGCATGATTGTGTGCTGAAAAAGCGTCTGAATTCTAGCATGAACAACACACATATAGAATTCTAGAAAATATGCATTCCACCAACTTCTTCGATATTTCTTTCTCTAGGTCCTGTATAAAATATAGGAAGAACAAGTGCATTCCTATCTTGGTACCTACGGTTAATTTAAACTAAACTAAACAAACTAATTACGCTGATGGATACGGCGTATCAGTTTAGTTAATATGCAGTATTCAAAGTCTGACAATAACGTTTTTACATTGAAATAAAATAAAGACTGATAATGTCCAGACAATCAATACGTCGTATGGTATGGAGCGGATACGCCGTATTGATGTCTGGGAAGACAGACTTGATAAAATTAAATAACAATCTGGGTTGTCTCCCGGGAAGCACTTTTGTTTACAATGAAGTCTTTAAGTTAGACTTTTCTTTAGCTTCCTTTTTATTTGGTGTGTCACATTCCATCCTTCGTCCATAATCTGAAAGATTTATTGGTTAGCTCGGCATGCCTCTTTTCTTGTAACAGTAAGATCGTTATATTCGTCTTCTTTTACAGCAACATACTCTTCATCATCATTAAACGAATATTTAATCATCATATATCTCCTTATATTGCACACCGGTTGCTCATGAACTTCACATAATTCTTTACTCTTATTATGTTCATGATTTATCTCATAAGCATCATCGTAGTTTGTATAAATATTCCATTGTCTCTTTTGTTCGTAACGTGACTCATCATCATCTTTTTTGATAGATCCTTCCATGATAGCTTTGTTTCTTAAAGCCTCGTCCTTTAATTTACAATCCTCCAAAGCTTCGTACCACTCGTAATCCTGATAATGGAGTTGGTTTCCAATAATGTAAGCTCCGGGTAAAATTTCTCCATTACAGTATCCATCATCCTTCCAACTACATGTTGGCTATTTCGAACATCTAATCTTGTAATTGAAAGGCTTACAAGTATGTTTAACTGGTGTGGGTTTGGTCCAAACTCTAGCATCAGTCCATGGCTTCTCATCGACCCATGGTACATCCTTGGTCCATTCATAGATCCAATCATCCTTGTAATCTTCATAGGTTTTGAATCCTATAATATCTTTTGTAAGTAAATCTGATCCACTTCGAGAAGGTAGTTAAATTCCTTAAATGTTGAACAGAGAGGTGTCTCGTAATCAAATATATTAGTGTCGATCCTAAAGATTTCAGCAATATCATCTTCATCATCAGAAGATTCCTCATCAGTGAGCTCTACTTCATTATCTCCTCTAATCCAGTAAATCCATAATGCTTTCATAGTATAATGATCCATTGTCTTGTAGTTGAAAATTTTTGATCCCAACCATTCAATAAATGCAACATCGGACAGATCATATCCCATATCATCCTCAGCTTCTTGTTCTGAATCATTATCCATTTTTGAGTCACATGGGATGTTAACAACTTCAACTTCATATGTGAATAAATCATCATCCTTTTTGCTTAATCGGCTGACTTCATCATTGAAAACTTCAAGGGATGCATCGTAAGTGAGCGGAACATCTATGACCTTAACATCCTTAATTTTCTCGAACTCTCCTTTGATAACCTTTGTCATTCTTACTGAAAAATATCCAGAAAATTATCAGTAGAACCAGCGGAGAAAGGTATATCTAAAAAATTATGGGCCTTAAGTTCGAGTATGGAAAAGAATTTTATCAGATGACCGATACGCTGTATCCAATGGAAGTGGATACGCCGTATTAATCTGTTGGGATGAATACACGGTATTGGACAGAGAACTGGATAAGCCGTATCCGATGGAAGTGGATACACCGTATTCAACTGTCAACCAAAACAGTGTATTTAAGAAAAACAATTAAATATGCAAACAATTAAACACACAAATATATACAAGCAAACAATTAAATACAAATATACAAATATTACAGAATATACAAGAATATACACTAATCTAAATTACACTAATCCTAAGGGTTAGATCTAATCTAATGTTAAAAACCAAAATATCAAATAAAAATCAAGATTAATTTTCACTCCCCGGCAACGGCGCCAAAAACTTGATGTGCTGTCGTTGTATGGTATATTTAAGATGATTCAAGTTTTAAATTTATATTTTGCCGACTAAACCAAAAACAACACTTTAACGGGCAGTGTACCCGATCGGTAGTAGTTTCGTGGTAAGTAGGGTGTCGAACACTTGAAGCGAGGTTAAATCTATCAATTTAATTAATATCTTGGTTATCTAATCTATGTTAATTCTATTCTATTCTAAACCTATGTTAAACCTATGTCAGTCTAAATCCTAATTCTAACGGGAAAAGGGGGTTTTCAGCCTGAGAGACTGGCACGGTTTGGTTGGTGTCTATAATCAATTCAAGGCACTTTTACCCACGCAAGCTAATTAACAAAAGATAAAAGAGCGGTCGAACCTTATATAAGAAAACTGTATTAACCATTATTAATCCGATTAGAACGTTGGTTTGTTTATTTAGTGCAATGATTTCTTCTCTCGAGGTGGCATATCATTCTTAAGACTTAGGCGTTACATCATCCTAAGACCTAGACACATTAATTCTGTCACAATTAAAGCATCCGCATAAAGCATCCTTATTTGCTGATTATAATCTATCTTAGGGATTAAAGCAATGGTGATCTTGTTAAACCCTAGCTCATAGAGACTTTACCCACTTACCGCTTAATGGCAATTTATACACTAGTAGTCCACTTGTCCAACTATCCAATGGAATCAGAACGTTACTTGTTGAATTATCTAGGTCACCTGCTAGTCAACACGATCAATAAACCATTGGCAATATCCAATTAACTAGTTAAGTCCGAAGCGTATCCTAGACACAGACTTAGAAGGACAATATTTGTGTAACTATTATTCTAGATGTATAAATTACTATATGGAGAGCTATCCCGGACTCTAGATCTGCTTGGTCCGCTTCACTAGATCCAGTTGAATGATAGGTCGCATACAAAAGCGCGTAAACAAGTATAAATTGATAAACATAAACAAGCACTCAACGATAAATCAAGAAATCGAGATAAACAAATACCAAACATTTAGATCTTCATAATAATGGCTAATACCCGAAGATATTAGCCTTCAAACGGCATAATAAATACAAGAGAAATTATTTAGCCAAGGTAAACTAACCGAGTTAATGAATGATACCAAAAACTGAACGATTACTAAAGTATATGGAATTACACGTTGTCTCCTATGGAATTGATAGCGTTGCTCGACCTTTTCTGCTCTATTTCTCCTCTAAAAATCGACTTTTGTGGTTTAGGTATCGAGAATATGATTTAGCACCCTTAAAACTTGTTTAAATACTATATCTTGGATATGGCGTATTAAGTCTCTCTAGATACGGCGTATTGAGCTTTGTTACTGAGTGGTCTTTGGTGAGTGCGGGTACAGATACGCCATATCTTCCTTGATGGATACGGCGTATTGGTCTTCAGAATAGTAATCTTCAAAATATCTTCATTTAATCTCTAAAATGTGCGCTTTTTGCTAACTTTTACCAATTACTCCAGTATAACTGCAATTCTCAAATATAAACGATTAAGTAACAATTCTTTTCAATAACTATACAAAATGGGTTAATATCATGGGATAAATGATGCTATAAAATAGACGTTATTTGATGTCATCAGTGAGATATGTAAATGAGTATGTAAATCAATTTGTAAACGAGTTGT
>BQNB010100905.1:0-24597 GCA_026074375.1 Tanacetum coccineum | reverse complement strand
CCAGCGAAACTGAATTCTTACTACATTAATCAAACCATTTCCATATTTTTCTTTCATCTCGATCATGAATTCCTAGTTTCTTTTTTTACTTAATGTTAAACAATTTTGGATATCCGGAATTTCATATACATAAATAAGATTTTCAAAATTTCGGATATTAGTTTCGAACACTTGAATATGCAAATATATATATGTTACTAAAGTTTGCGAAAATGTTCGCATAAGTTACTTAGCTTTTTTCACCCAAGTTAGTAAATGTTGTGTATTGTTCATCCAAGTGACTAGACGTTTAAAAATCGTCCACTCTACTTACTTCGATAGTGTCAGCTTTGTCACATGACGGACACTTCTTCGCCGGTTGTTTCTGGCAACATTATTTTCCACCAGCCTCTTGTTGCGATAGACGAAATTCCAGTACATATTCTTCGTGAATTGAATTGCGAAGTCTAGGAATAAACTAAACAGAATGCAACAAAGTTTTAGTTTGTCTCAAAACAATCAAACATATTTAATATTATCCAAGATCTATAGGAACTATAAAAAAAATAGCCCTAATTCTAGAGGGGCTAATGGGCCGACACGCCGACCTTATTAACTAAAAATAAATACACAATAGCTTATTCATCCCAACCGCTCTTCGTTAGTTCTTCGTAGCCAACTCATAATCGCAATCGTTCTGGGATTTTTTTGGTGTATATCCACTTGATGGTGATGGTGTTGGTTATACCAATCATCCCCAAGCAAGCTGTTACCACCAATATGATGATCTCATGCGGGTGACTTCTTTTTGGAAGCAACCACCAGAACTGGAACTACCGACAGTACTGCAACCACAGTCCCTATAGAAAGAGTCAAGGAACAATTGTTAGTGGAGGAAAGCTTTGGACTGAGAAGTCAATTGTAGGAGAGGGAAAGCTTTTGACTAGGAAGTCAAACGTAAAAGGGGGAAAGCTTTGGACTGGGAAGTCAAACGTAAAAGGGGAAAGCTTTGGACTAGGAAGTTATGATGAGCATTGATGATATTGTCATGGACTTTGCAATTGAATTCATGGAGAACATGTATTGGAATTACGTTTATCGCAACCAGCGGTTGGCAAATAATGTTGCAAGAAACAACCGTCTAAGAAAATCCCGTCATGTGCAAAGCTGACACTATCGATCATGATCAGGTGTCAACTCGTATCCTCTTTTTGTCCAGCCTTAGTTTGGCTCAAACTAAGGTAGAGGTCGAAACCCTAGGTATAACTGTGTATGTTAAATACGAATCTACAGATGATAATATAAACGAGAAGGAAATAATGAAGGAAGAGAGAAAGGATGCGTAAAGTATCAGATACTATGTGACGAGCCAACGTAAATTAAATGCATATAAAATCAAGTGGTCATACGCGACTAGCTTCCTTTATCATACAAAATCAGCTTTCGTCCATCAAAACTAAATTCTTACTACATCAATCAAACCATTTCGATATTTTTCTTGCATCTCGATCATGAATGCCTAGTTTCTCTTTTACTTCATTTAAAATAATTTTAGATATCCGGAATTTCATATTCATAAATCTGATTTCCAAAATTTCGGATATTAGTCTCGAACACCTGAATATGCAAATACATATGTTACTAAAGTTTGCGAAAATGTTCGCATAAGTTACTTAGCATTTTTTTTCACCCAAGTTACTAAATGTTGCATAATGTTCATCAAGGTGACTAGACGTTTAAAAATCGTCCGCTCTAGTTACTTCGAAAGTGTCAGCTTTGTCACATGACGGGCTCTTCTTCGTCGGTTGTTTCTTGCAACATTATTTTCCACCGGCCTCTGATTGCGATAAACGTAATTCCAATATATATTCTTCGTGAATTAAATTGCGAAGTCCCGAAATAAAGTAAACATATTGCAACAAAATTTCCATATGTCTTAAAACAATCAAACATATTGAATATATTCCAAGATCTATAAGAACTATTTAAAAAATAGCCCTAATTCTAGACGGGCTAATGGGCCTGACACGCCGACCTTATAAACTAAAAATAAATACACAATAGCTTATTCATTCCAATCGCTCTTCGTTAGTTCTTCGTAGCCAAATCACAACCTTAATCATTCTAGCCTTTTTTGGTGTATATCCACTTGATGGTGATGGTCATGGTTATACCAATCATGCCCAAGCTAGCGATTACCACCTATATGATGATCTTCACGGTGGGTGACTTCTTTTCAGCAGCAACCACTGAAACTGGAACTACCGGCAGTACTGCAACCACAGTCACCTGTAGAAGGAACAGTTATTAGAGGGGGAAAGCTTTGGAGTGGGAAGTAAAATGTAGGAGGGGGAAAGCTTTGGACTGGGAAGTCAAACGTAAGAGGGAGAAAGCTTTGGACTGGGAAGTCAAACGTAGAAGGGGAAAGCTTTGGACTATGAAGTCATAATGAGCATAGATGACATTGCCATGGACTTCGCAATTGAATTCACGGAGAGCACGTATTGGAATTACGTTTATCGCAACCAGAGGGTGGCAAATAATGTTGCAAGAATCAACCGTCGAAGAAAATCTCGTCATGTGACAAAGCTGAAACTATTGATCATGATCAGGTGTTATCTCGTATCCTCTTTTTAGCCATCCATAGTTTCGATTAAACAAAGGTAGAGGTCAAAACCCTAGGTATAACATCTGTGTATGTCAAATACGAATCTACACATGATAATATAAACGAGGAGGAAATAATGAAAGAAGAGTAAAAGGATGCGTAAAGTTTCAAATACTATGCGACGAGCCAACGTAAATTAAATGCATATAAAATCAAGTGGTCATACGCGACTGGCTTCCTTTATCATACAAAATCGGTTGTCGTCCATCGAAAATGAATTCTTACTACATCAATTAAACCGTTTCCATATTTTTCTTGCATCTCGATCATGAATTCCTAGTTTCTCTTTTACTTCATGTTAAATAATTTCGGATATCTGGAATTTAATATACATAAATCTTATTTCCAAAATTTCAGATATTAGTTTCGAACACCCGAATATGCAAATATATGGTTTACTAAAATTTGATAAAATGGTCGCATAAGTTACTTAGCTTTTTTTTCACCCAAGTAGTTAAATGTTGCATATTGTTTATCCCAGTGACTAGACGTTTAAAAATCGTCCATTCTAGTTACTTCGATAGTGTCAGTTTTGTCACATGACGGGCTCTTCTTCGCCGGTTGTTTCTTGCAACATTATTTTCCACCGGCCTCTCGTTGCGATGGACGTAATTCCAATACATATTCTTCGTGAATTGAATTGCGAAGTCCCGAGTTCAACAAAGTTTCAGTCTTTCTTAAAACAATCAAATATATTTAATATTTTTCAAGATCTATAAGAACTATTAAAAAATAGTCCTAATTCTAGATGGGCGAATGAGTCGACATGCCGACCTTATTAACTAAAAATAAATACACAATAGCTTATTCATCTCAATCGCTCTTCGTTAATTCTTCTTAGCCAACTCACAATCGCAATCGTTTTGGTCTTTTTGGTGTATGTCTGCTTGATGGTGATGAAGATGGTTATACCAATCATGCCCAAGCAAGCTGTTACCACCGATATGATGGTCTTCAGGGTGGGTGACTTCTTTTCGGTAGCAACCACTAGAACTGGAACTACCGACAGTACGGCAACCATAGTCTCTGAAGAAGAACAATTGTTAGATGGGGAAATCTTTGGACTGGGAAGTCAAACATATGAGGGGGTAATCTTCAGAGTGTGGAGTTAAACGTAGGAGGCGAAAAGCTTTGGATTAGGAAGTCAAACGTAGGAGGGGAAAGCTTTAGACTGGGAAGTCATAATGAGCATAGATGACATTGTCATGGACTTCGTAATTGAATTCACATAGATCATGTATTGGAATGACGTTTATCAGAACGACAGGGTGGCGAATAATGTTTCAAGAAATAACCATCAAGGAAAATCCCGTCATGTGACAAAGAAGACACTATCGATCGTGATCCGGTGTTATCTCGTATCCTTTTTTTGTCCAGCCTTATTTTGGCTCAAACTAAGGTAGAGGTCGAAACCCTGTGTATAACATCTGTATATGTCAAATACAAATCTATAGATGATAATATAAACAAGAAGGAAAGAATGAAGGAAGAGAGAAAGGATGCGCAAATTACAGAATACAAGATGACCGAGCCAAGTAAATTAAATACATATCAAATAAAAGTGGCAATCCGCGACTAGCTTCCATTAACATACCAAAGTCAGCTTTCAATCCAACAAAAACTAAATTCTTACGACATCACAAGCCATTTCCATATTTTTTTTGTGTCACAACCCCAAACAGGGCTAGACGAATCCGGTCCGAGGGCGGACGTCATAACAATCCTATCACAAAGCAATAAAGACGACCACTAATCAAGGACGATTGGAAAAAGTTTACTCGTTGCATACAATAAAATAAAATAGATTTAAGTTTTACAGCCCATAATGTTAAGTTAAAAGTAGCCGGAAGCTTAACAAAGTATTGATAAAAGTACAACTGATAAATCAATAGAATAAGGTCTTGAAATTGCGAAGTCACATAGCACTAGACTCCACATAGCATCAAGAATCAATCCAAGCTAAGCACCGAGAAAACATGGTTTTAAACCGTCAACATAATGTTTGGATGAATTCATAGGTTTAATAAGTTTTTACAAGAGTGGACCACAAGATTACAAAACGTATGTGACTAACTAAAAACCGAATACATCATCACAAAAAAAGTATTTATTTTTGCACTAAAGCCCTCCAAAAAAGGGGACACCAGACTAAATAATTCAACAGGGCATGTTACTTCCTGTGCAAAGTATTTCCTTCCCTAAGCTGGTGTCCCCAAACCAAAGAACCACCAAAAGTATAATCGACAAGACATATATCCGTTTGGTTCAATCGACGACAGAAACAAGTAAAGAGTGCATGCTTACCCGAGATAGGATAAATTAGTCCCCATAGAATCTAAGCTACTTCACGTCGCAGGCACCTCCCTCAAACCGGATCCTCACGGTCGAGAAACTAACAGTTCATGGATAAGTTGGGGCAGTAGTAGGTTTGGTAAGCTCCTTATGGCAACACATAAACACGTAAAACTCACGTAAAGCACTGTGTCAATTTAAAAGCACACATAGATTCTCACGCCCAATAGTAAACAAGCGTTGTAAAATCAGTAAAAATGTGGGGCTATGAACTCACCTTAGCAAGGAAGCGATAACCAACAACAACGAAGAAAGATAATAAGGAGGTCGATACCCAGACCTAGAGTAAGTACAGGGTATGATGTAAGCAATTAATACAAAGAAACGAGTAAAGCATCCAGTGTTTATACATTTAAAGCAACCAAGTGTGTTTGCGTTTTAGTAAAAAAAGACTTTGAAACTTTACCATAGTTTTTAGTTTAATCCCGATACTTGCAAAAAGGTTACTCTTTTTAGCAGATTTCTTTTTAGGAAACTTTTTAGTGTCCAAAACGTTAATAGCGTCCCTATTTTTCTTAATTTCCATATATTTACAAATCGCTTAAGAAAATCTAAACCGCCCTATCTTTATGTTTAAAAATCGCCTAAATGTCCGATTCGTACCATTTTTATTAATCCTCTTTTTATTAAGTCCGGCATCTCAACTCACCTTATCATACATTTCTAGATGTTTCTAACTATTACCTAACAACTCTATATGTTTCGCTTGCCATGTAAAACATTCAAATCGTCCCTAAAAGTGCCGAAACCCCTTTTATATTCCCACAGCCCACTTTATTTATGTTTTCCTAAAAAAACCTATTTTCTGATTGTAGTAAAAATGTCTCTCATTATTGACTTTCAGGCTTAGCAATTGCCAACATTATAGTAAAATCTCATTTCGGACAACTTTCGTGTTTTATACTTTGGCCGATTCGGACCCGAAGGGCTCCGAATCGCCCGTTTTAGCTGCTGATTGCTGCGTCTATGCATGTTCCCATTCGCCGAAAATTGTTCAAGTTTCATTTGGGGGTCATAACTTGGCCGTTTTAAATCCGATTTTAAAGTGTGACATAATGAAAAAATAACCTATTCGAGAACGAGCTCTCGAAAAACACTTTTTACAAACTAATGAAAACATTTTATAAGTCCGCTCAAGAACCCTCAAAACAAAATCGGGACAAGCAAGCTAAAGTTTGCCGAAAAGTGACCAAAAATCAACACCAACACACATAATTGTGCTAGTCTATTTCCTACCTTTATTTATCACTAATCCACCACAAAACTAACTTTAAACCACCCTAATATCTATTGTTGCAACTCTCATCCACTCTCAATCTCACCAAGAACATATTCTAAAACATAAACATAAGCTTTTGCCATAAACTTTCAACATATTTTTAAGATGAACAAAAATAATTTTCTATAGATGATAATATAAACAAGAAGGAAAGAATGAAGGAAGAGAGAAAGGATGCGCAAAGTATTAGATAATATTTGACGAGCTAACGTAAATTAATATAAAATAAAGTGGTCATAGGCAACTAGCTTCCTTAGCATACAAAATCAACTTTCGTCCATCGAAACTGAATTCTTAATACATCAATCAAACCATATCCATATTTTTCTTGCATCTCGATCATGAATTCCTAGTTTCTCTTTTACTTCAATTTAAATAATCTCGAATATCTGGAATATCATATACATAAATCTAATTTCCAAAATTTCAAATATTAGTTTCGAACACTCGAAAATGCAAATATATATGTTACTAAAGTTTGCGAAAATGTTCGCATAAGTTACTTAGATTTTATTCTTCCAAGTTACTAAATGTTGCATATTGTTCAACAAGGTGACTAGGCATTTAAAAATCGTCCACTCTAGTTACTTCAAAAGTGTTAGCTTTGTCACATGACAGGCTCTTCTTAGTCGGTTGTTTCTTGCAACATTATTTTCCACTGGCCTCTCGTTGTGATAGACGTAATTCCAATACATATTCTTTGTGAATTGAATTGCGATGTCCCAGAATAAACTAAACATAATGCAAGAAATTTCAGTATGTCTTAAAACAATCAATCATATTTAATATTTTTCAAGATCTATAAGAACTATTGCAAAAATAGCCCAAATTCTAGACGAGCTAATGGGCCCGACACACCGACCTTATCAACAAAAAGTAAATTCATGATAGCTTATTCATCCCACCAGCTCTTTGTTAGTTCTTCATAGCCAAATCACAACCGTAATCGTTCTAGTATTTGTTTTGGTGTATATCCACTTGATGGTGATGGTCATGGTTATACCAATCATTCCCAAGCAAGCTATTACCACCTATATGATGATCTTTATGGTAGGTGACTTCTTTTCGGCAGCAACCACCGGAACCGGAACTGGAACTACCGGCACTACTGCAACCATAATCCTTGTAGATGGAACAGTTGTTAGAAAGGGAAAGCTTTGGACTGGGAAGTCAAACGTAGGAGGGGAAATCTTTGGAGTATGAAGTCATAATGAGCACTGATGACATTGTCATAGAGTTCGCAACTGAATTCACAGAGATCATGTATTGGAATTACGTCTATCGCAACGAAAGGGTGGTGAATAATGTTGCCAAGGAACAACCGTCGAAGAAAATCCCGTCATGTGACAAAGAAGACACTATCGATCGTGATCCAGTTTTATCTCGTATCCTTTTTTGTCCAGCCTTAGTTTGGTTTACACTTAAGTAGAGGTCAAAACCCTAGGTATAACATCTGTGCATGTTAAAATATGAATCTACGTATCATAATATAAACAAGAAGGAAATAATGAAGGAAGAGAGAAAGGATGCGTAAAGTATCAGATACTATGTGACGAGCCAACGTAAATTAAATGCATATAAAATCAAGTAGTCATACGCGACTAGCTTCCTTTATCATACAAAATCAGCTTTCGTCCATCAAAACTGAATTCTTAGTACATCAATCAAACCATTTTCATATTTTACTTGCATCTCGATTATGATGCAACAAAATAAACAATGTTCTCAAAACAATCAAACATATTTAATATTTTCCAAGATCTATAAGAACTATTGAAAAAATAGCCCTAATTCTAGACGGGCTAATGGACCCGACACGCCGACCTTATCTACTAAAAATAAAAACACAATAGCTTATTCATCCCAACCGCACTTCATTAGTTCTTCGTAGCCAAATCACAACCACAATCGTTCTAGTATTTTTTGGTGTATATCCACATGATGGTGATGGTCATGGTTATACCAATCATGACCAAGCAAGCTTTTACCACCTATATGATGATCTTCATGGTGGGTGACTTCTTTTTGGCAACAACCACTAGAATTGGAACTACCGGCAGTACTACAACCACATTCCCTGTAGAAGGAACAGTTGTTAGAGGGGGAAAGCTTTAGACTGGGAAGTCAAACGTAGGAGGGGGAAAGCTTTAGACTGGGAAGTCAAACGTAGGAGGGAGAAAGCTTTGGATTGGGAAGTCATAATGAGCATAGATGACATTGTCATGGAGTTCGCAATTAAATTCATGGAGATCATGTATTGGAATTACGTTTATCGCAACGAGAGGGTGGCGAATAATGTTGCAAGAAACAACCGTTGAAGAAAATATCGTCATGTGACAAAGAAGACACTATCGATCGTGATCCGGTTTTATCTCGTATCCTCTTTTTGTCCAGCCTTAGTTTGGCTCAAACTAAGGCAGAGGTCGAAACCCTAGGTATAACATCAGTGTATGTTAAATACGAATCTACAAATGATAATATAAACGAGAAGGAAATAATGAAGGAAGAGATAAAGGATGCGAAAATTACAGATACTATTTGACGAGCCAATGTAAATTAAATGCATATAAAATCAAGTGGCAATACGCGACTAGCTTCCTTTATCATTCAAAATCAGCTTTCATCCATCGAAACTAAATTCTTACTACATCAATCAAACCATTTCCATATTTTTCTTGCATCTTAATCATGAATACCTAGTTTCTCTTTACTTCATTTTAAATAATTTTAGATATCCGGAATTTCATATTCATAAATTTGATTTCCAAAATTTCGGATATTAGTCTCGAACACTCGAATATGCAAATACACATGTTACTAAAGTTTGCTAAAATGAACGCATAAGTTACTTAGCATTTTTTTCACCCAAGTGTTTAAATATTGCATATTGTCTAAAGCTTTCCCCCTCTAACAATTGTTCATTCTACAGGGACTGTGGTTGCAGTATTGCCGGTAGTTCTAGTTCCAGTGGTTATTGTCGAAAAGAAGTCACTCACTGTGAAGATCATCATATAGATGGTAATCGCTTGCTTGGGCATGATTGGTATAACCATGACCACCACCATCAAGTGGATATACACCGAAAAAGACTAGAACGATTGCGGTTGTGATTTGGCTATAAAGAACTAACAAAGAGCGTATGGGATGAATAAGATATTGTGTATTTATCTTTAGTTGATAAGGTCGGCGTGTCGGGCCAAGATCTATAAGAAATATTGAAAAAATAACCCTAATTCTAGATGGGCTAATCGGGTATAATCGACAAGACATATATCCGTTTGGTTCAATCGACGACAGAAACAAGTAAAGAGTGCATGCTTACCCGAGATAGGATAAATTAGTCCCCATAGAATCTAAGCTACTTCACGTCGCAGGCACCTCCCTCAAACCGGATCCTCACGGTCGAGAAACTAACAGTTCATGGATAAGTTGGGGCAGTAGTAGGTTTGGTAAGCTCCTTATGGCAACACATAAACACGTAAAACTCACGTAAAGCACTGTGTCAATTTAAAAGCACACATAGATTCTCACGCCCAATAGTAAACAAGCGTTGTAAAATCAGTAAAAATGTGGGGCTATGAACTCACCTTAGCAAGGAAGCGATAACCAACAACAACGAAGAAAGATAATAAGGAGGTCGATACCCAGACCTAGAGTAAGTACAGGGTATGATGTAAGCAATTAATACAAAGAAACGAGTAAAGCATCCAGTGTTTATACATTTAAAGCAACCAAGTGTGTTTGCGTTTTAGTAAAAAAAGACTTTGAAACTTTACCATAGTTTTTAGTTTAATCCCGATACTTGCAAAAAGGTTACTCTTTTTAGCAGATTTCTTTTTAGGAAACTTTTTAGTGTCCAAAACGTTAATAGCGTCCCTATTTTTCTTAATTTCCATATATTTACAAATCGCTTAAGAAAATCTAAACCGCCCTATCTTTATGTTTAAAAATCGCCTAAATGTCCGATTCGTACCATTTTTATTAATCCTCTTTTTATTAAGTCCGGCATCTCAACTCACCTTATCATACATTTCTAGATGTTTCTAACTATTACCTAACAACTCTATATGTTTCGCTTGCCATGTAAAACATTCAAATCGTCCCTAAAAGTGCCGAAACCCCTTTTATATTCCCACAGCCCACTTTATTTATGTTTTCCTAAAAAAACCTATTTTCTGATTGTAGTAAAAATGTCTCTCATTATTGACTTTCAGGCTTAGCAATTGCCAACATTATAGTAAAATCTCATTTCGGACAACTTTCGTGTTTTATACTTTGGCCGATTCGGACCCGAAGGGCTCCGAATCGCCCGTTTTAGCTGCTGATTGCTGCGTCTATGCATGTTCCCATTCGCCGAAAATTGTTCAAGTTTCATTTGGGGGTCATAACTTGGCCGTTTTAAATCCGATTTTAAAGTGTGACATAATGAAAAAATAACCTATTCGAGAACGAGCTCTCGAAAAACACTTTTTACAAACTAATGAAAACATTTTATAAGTCCGCTCAAGAACCCTCAAAACAAAATCGGGACAAGCAAGCTAAAGTTTGCCGAAAAGTGACCAAAAATCAACACCAACACACATAATTGTGCTAGTCTATTTCCAACCTTTATTTACCACTAATCCACCACAAAACTAACCTTAAACCACCCTAATATCTATTGTTGCAACTCTCATCCACTCTCAATCTCACCAAGAACATATTCTAAAACATAAACATAAGCTTTTGCCATAAACTTTCAACATATTTTTAAGATGAACAAAAATAATTTGTAGTTTCTTTTGTAAAAACATCACAAACACATGGATCTTTAGATATAAACATAGATCTATAACAAGGTTCATAATAACATCAAAATAGAACAAGATGGGTCAAGAAATACTCACAAGAAAGTGAGTAAAAGATGTAGACACAAGATCTTGCAAAAACCCACTTATAAACTTGAAACCCTAGTTTTATGATTCTTGAAAACTCTTGAAAAACAACCAAACAACACTTGGATCTACCTTAGATATAACTAGGAATGAGTTTAGAACACTTGGATCTTGAAGAAAATCAAAAGTTATGGATGTTTTTGTGTGGGTGGGTGGTGCCGTGAGCTAGGCAAAGAGGGAGGAAGGAAGAAGAATTTTTGGTGGCTTGAAAATATGTTATAACCCTAAGTTGAAGTGAATGAGATGTATATATAGTGGAAGAGTTAGGGTATTTAGGTTCAAATGGTGCACAAGTGACCAACACACACCAAGAGTGTGTGTGTTGGGTGGTTCGGCACAAGCAAGGCCACAAGGACCAAATGGTTCAATTTTTCTAGTCAAGGTTCAAGTGATTTAGACATGGTTCAAAGTTTACAAATCAAGTGTGTAAGAGTATGTAAGCATTGTGTAAGTAAACACATGGTTTCCATGCTAGTGATATGTGCATGAGAATGACATTCTCATGTGTCACCATCTTGTGTAAGCATGAGCACATGCATAGAATTTCAAGAAAGATGCTTGTTGGTTTAATTTAGAGCTCAAGTATACTTGTTGTAGTTTAGGCGCCACCTTTGGCTAGGGGAAAAAGAGATGAACGAAATTTTTAGTAGTATGACACTAGAATTACGATAACTTGAGTTTACACGAAAAGATTTTGAGTTTCCGGGGTTCCGTTTGGTCAAAACGCGAAAAACACAATTTAAAGAATAAAATTTTGAAATTAATATCGGAAGTGATTAAAAATCACGAAACACTCAGGAAAGCTAATATAACACATATAATGCCTAAAATAATTTATAACCGATGCCGGAACGCGTCCGGTGACGTTTCTCAGATTTTACGCAGTCTAGTTCCTCAGTAAACTGCCAAATTTAAACGTAACGAATAAAATTTAAAGTAGATGACCGGAGTGGGTCAGAATACTAACCGGGAATTTACGGGGTGTGACATCTTGCATCTCGATCATGAATACCTAGTTTATGTTTACTTTATTTTAAAAAAAATTAGATATCCAGAATTTCATATTCATAAATCTGATTTCCAAAATTTCGGATATCATTCTTGAAAACTCGAATATGCAAATACATATGTTACTAAAGTTTGCTAAAATGTTCGCATAAGTTACTTAGCATTTTTTTTCACCCAAGTGTTTAAATATTGCATATTGTTCATCAAGGTGAATAGACGTTTAAAAATCGTCCACTCTAGTTACTTCGAAAGTGTCAGCTTTGCCACATGGCGGGCTCTTCTTCGTCGGTTGTTTCTTGCAACATTATTTTCCATCGGCCTCTTGTTGCGATATACGTAATTCAAAAACATATTCTTCGTGAATTGAATTGCGAAGTCCCGGAATAAACTAAACATAATGCAACAAAATTTCCGTATGTCTCAAAACAATCAAACATATTTAATATTCTCCAAGATCTATAAGAACTATTAAAAAAATAGCCCTAATTCTAGACGGGCTAATGGGCCCGACACGCCGACCTTATCAACTAAAGATAAATACACAATAGCTTATTCATCCCATACGCTCTTTGTTAGTTCTTCGTAGCCAAATCACAACCGCAATCGTTCTAGTCTTTTTCGGTGTATATCCACTTGATGGTGATGGTCATGGTTATACCAATCATGCCCAAGCAAGCGATTACCACGTATATGATGATCTAACTAGAACTACCGGCAATACTGCAACCACAGTCCCTGTAGAATGAACAATTGTTAGAGGGGGAAAGCTTTGGACAAGGAAGTCAAACATAAGAAGGGGAAAGCTTTGGACTAGGAAGTCAAACATAGGAGGAAGAAAGCTTTGGACTGGGAAGTCAAACATAGCAGGGGAAAGCTTTGGACTGTGAAGTCATAATGAGCATCGATGACATTGTCATGGACTTCATAATTGAATTCACAGAAAGCATGTATTGGAATTGCTTTTTTCGCAACTAAAGGGTGGCAAATAATGTTTCAAGAAACAACCGTCAAAGAAAATCCCGTCATGTGACAAAATTGACACTGTCGATCATGATCTGGTGTTATCTCGTATCCAATTTTTGGCCAGCCATAGTTTGGATCAAACTAAGGTAGAGGTCGAAACCCTAGGTATAACATCTATGTATGTCAAATACAAATCTACACATGATAATATAAACGAGGAGGAAATAATGAAAGAAGAGAAAAAGGATGCGTCAAGTGTCAAATACTATGTGATGAGCCAACGTAAATTAAATGCATATAAAATCAAGTGGTCATACTCGACTAGCTTCCTTTTGTTGGATTTTACATCTATTAACAATTAAACATATCACGAGTACACAGTGGAAAGATCAAACACGTATATAATTATGTAATTAACAAAGGATTGAAGTGTATACCTTTTGCACGAAACGATACACTGATTTAATAGGTAACCGTTAACACCGTATTCAATATACGCGTGTGTATAATACCACTCGAACCACCAAGATCAAAAGTATGATCTCTCTAAGTTTCCACACATAATACGTTCTTAGCAAACAATGTGTATGCTAGTACTAATAGTATTTAAACAAACGATCTCTTCGTCTTTGATCCAATCATCACACGAAACACCTTCTTGAGATTAAATCACAAAACAAAACCTTAAAGGTTGTTTGTATGATCACACGACAAGGAGGAGGAGAAAACCGAAACCCTTTGTGGGTTTGGGGCAGGCATAATACCAAGAGAGACAAGGGAGAGGTTTTTGGGTTTTAAGTTCTATTTTCAAAACACCCTTGGTCCTCCTTTTATAGCCCTCATAGACTTGGTTGGATAACAAGCAATCTCCTCCCATATGGAAGGAGATATTCGTCCATCATGGAAAAGGAGACAAAACAAATCTTTTCCTTTTTCTCCCGATTCTGCATATCAGTCTTTTAACTATTAACAACTGATATTTTATTCTTGTTAAACCTTTAACCATCATTTGTTTAAACATTAATTAATATATTACATTAATATATTAAATACATTGTTCTACATATTAACGTGTGCGTCCCCTTAGGCTCGAATAATTTCCAGACATATATAATTTATATTTGTTCATATTCCAACAGCTCCCACTTGGACATGTATAAATTATATAATAACATTGGTAAGCGTCTAGCAACACGCCAATGCTCCCAGAAATATTCGAGTGTGGTTTCTCAAAACACGGACAAAATGATTTATGAATTTACAATCCCTTTGTTTCTGATACCGTGTTAAAATGGATATGGATCATTGTCATTCCATTATTTAACGATTTTGTTTCTTGTATATGTAACTAATCAAGATTACCGAAAATCAATGAGACATATCTTCATGAGTTTTCGGGTACGGCCATACACACATCTGATTAATTCTACGAGGGGACAAGTGCCAAGTCATCATGTTTCAAAATCACTTCTGAAATAGCCCTTATTAGTTATCCATTTTCAGGATAACTTAGACTAGATCAAGAAGGATTATCCACATATGCAAGACCTACTTGCATCTCAAGTCTAAGGATTTTGTAAATAAAATCACTTACAAGATTTACTTAATGACGACGATCCATAAAGTAATATTCTTGTGTTGGGGAAATCCAATATTCATCTTATGAATATCATGTGAGTTTGGTGGACATATCCTTAATATCTAAAATATCACCAATCACTCAGAATTGTCTTAATTTAACAATATTCCCATATTGTTAATCGACAACGGATTAATTTAGAATAATAACTATTATTATTCATGGATTTAAACATGCAAATATAGGACACAATTTAAGATAAAAATAACAAAAATACCAAGTATCATTATCATAAAATAAATTGTTAAAACATCCCTTATCCAAATACTAAACACAGATCTACATGAAACTACTAGCTAAACGAAGTCCCATGCTCCTAGCATGTTGAGTAAGCTTTCCTTTAGGTAAAGCCTTCGTAAAAGGATCAGCCAGATTGTCATCTGTGTGAACTTTAAGGAATCTTATTTTGCCATGGTAGTGTCTGGCGCCCATCTGAACCCCCGTTTTCGTTGCGATTAACAAGTGCGGTTGAATTGTCGCAAAACATCTTAATTGGTTCATTTATTGTTGGTACTATACCAAGCCCTGAAATAAACCTCCTAATCCAAACAACTTCCATCTCTGCTTCTTAAGCAGCTATGTAATTCAGCTTATGTAGCAGGCATTGCAGTATTACTTTACCTGGAGCTTTTCTAGTCTACTGCGCTTTCGTTCAATGAACGTATCCTGTCAAGGATTCATATCCTCTATATCGATCACAAATCCAGCCTTGCAAAGCAATCAACTCGAAGTTCAGCTTCCGGAATTTCCACATAAACCAAGAACATATCTTTAGTATTTCTTAAATATTTAAGAATATTTTTCACAACAGTCCAGTGACTTTCACTAGGATTCTGTTGAAACCGGCTTGTAATATTTTGCGCGAACGCAACATCAGGTCTAGTGCATCTCACTGCATACATAATGGAACCCACACCCGAAGCATAACGTACATTTTGCATACGCTTCACCTTTTCTCTCGGTGTTACAAGTCACCTTGTGTCTTTTTTGCTTATAACTCAGTCCTTTCTTGCAGGGATATGACCACGTTTTAGAATCATCATTCTATCTATACACTTTTACAAGAATCCTTACATCATGTAAGCAATCTTAGCGCGACAAAGTCCACTCATCGCTTTGACCATATCTTTGTCATGACTTTTGATTCAAGGAACAGATGCGCTTCATCATCACCATACTCCGATCAAGCAAAACACCTTCCAAGATACCATTTATTCTTTGTAAACTTTGGAATGCTCATTACCCCACATTGATGATTATGTCATCAACAACAAGATGAGGAATGTAACATGTTAACCCACTACCTTTTGATATAACCCAATGGCTCATCAATATTCTTTGAGCTAAATCCAACTTTTGATTTCCCATGCCCCAATCTCTTATCCAGGCTTTTTGATACTATGCTTAAGACCATAAATGGGATCTTGAAGCTTGCATACTTTTCTGGGATGATTAGGATCAACAAAACCTTCAGGTTGTACCATATAAATGTCTTCATCAAGATAACCATTTAAGAAGGCTGTTTTTATATCCATTTGCCATATCTCGTAATCATAGTATGCCGCTCTAGATATGAGAATCCTAATAGCTCTAATGTCCACTATGGGTAGAACGTCTTCATAATCAACCCCATAGAGTTGAGTATAACCATTTGCTACAAGACGAGCTTTATAGGTGTGTACAATAGCATCCATGTCAATCTTTTTCTTAAAAATCCACTTACTCCCAATAGTCTTACAGCCAGGACGAAGATCGACCAAAACCCATACCATATTGTCTATCATAGATTGTATTTCCGCATTTATAGCATCGATCTACTTATTAGATTCAAAATCTAACATCGTGGCTTTATAGCTAGTGGGTTCATTAAGATCCCCTATACTATGCTCCTCTGCTTCTACATTTAGACATAAACGATTTGGAGCTCGACGTGTCCTTTCAGACCTACGAATCGGAATATCTTCCTCTTGAGGTGGTTCAAAACCTTCAACCTCCATAGGAATTTCGCTAGTGATTTCAGAAGTGAGTATCTTCATCGTGAATTTTTTTTTTTTATTAACCCCCCCCCTTTCAGATCCATTGTCCCGCCCCTGACTTCTTGAGTAATATTATTTTATCTCAAAGAACTCAGCAACCTCTCAACAACATTTTGTTTCAGGTGGGATGTAAAATAGTAACCCATTATATTCCTTTGGGGTATTCCATATGAAAGATACACTTAACAGATCTGTTGTTAAGTAGTTGTTGAGTCAGCGTATCCCGCATCACAAGCCCTTCACATCCCCGAGACCTTTAAGTTAAGAAAAATATTTAGAACTTTTCCATACCATAGTCATAATGGAGTCTTATCACCATTTCATGAGTTGGACACCATCTATTGATAAATGCGTGTTTTTGAGAAACCTAGAGCATATCCCAAAATGATAACGGCAGAGTAGTTAGATTCATCATAGATTGAACAAGTCTAACAAAGTTAGCGATTTGCTCCTGTTCAGAACACTCCATTATGTTGCGTGGAGTGTAGTAAGGAGGAGTAAGCTGTTGACAATATGACACAAGCTTTCTAAGATAATATTTTACAACACTGCGGGGTCTCTATGTTATTGCGCCACCAAATCTCGATCTAAATAAAGCGAGCCAGAATTTTCTTCCCATTCTATTTTCCACTTCATTACTTAAGACACCGTTTGAATGCTATTTCAAATACTCATTTTTATGTTTTAATAAGATATACACTCACCATAATTACTTCACCACACGTACTGTAAAATGAAAATACTTTTAGCACTTGTGCTGGACACATGTCTAACTGGACCACACACCTCAGTCTATTAGTAATGTCCAAGCATGATCAGGTCGCCCTTCGAGACGATGTATAAACGGATTCTTCCTTGTCATCTTACCTGATAAACAAGATACACATTGATCAAATGACTCATCATCTGTTGATTTTAAAAGCCCTTCCTGGGTGCAACTTCAATATGTTTCTTACTTATATGAGCAAGACGACAGTGCCAAAATAAGTATAGTTCTCAAAGTTATGTTTGGCTCTTTTAGTTTCTAACATATAAACTAGAATTAACATTTGGGTTTGGTGGGTGGGGTGTGGAGGTGGGGGGTGGGTGAGGGGGGATATAGGGGGGGGGTGGGGGGGGGGGAGGAGTTGAGGTGGTCAATATTAATCGATATCTACTTGTCATATATACCATACTAGGAATAGCATTAAAATAATTAACATTATTCTTAGAAAACACTGAAATACCAAAATCATAAAACGCTTGGACAAAATCCATTTTCTACCAAACGGTAAACTGAAACAACACCTCTAAGTATAGAAGGTGTTCAAATGACAATTGTGCTCACTTAAATACCTCACAAGGCCGTTAGGCAATACAAAGTCATAACTGTCCATAAGGCTCTCAACTTGCGCACGAATACCATTGCCCACGTACAGATAAAGAGCTCATTGTTTCAGCTTCCTTGCTTCTCTAAACCCCTGTTTTGTAATACAAATATTAGTACCACAACTAGTGTCATACACCCATGATTTGTTAGGGAAAGCAAATAATTCTACTGTGAAGATACCTGAAGAACTAGCATGAACGCAATTTGATTTCTTATTGTTCAACAACTCAGCAAGATTACAAAGGACAATTCTTTTCCCTTTGACCACCTCCTGTGCAGTGGTACTCTGGCGTTCATCCTTAGCTGTGGTGCTCTTAAGCAGAAGTTTTTTTAGTGGTTTTTAGCTTAGAGGCTACAAACTAGTTTATCACATCCCTTGCCATTAGCTTTAACACTTGCTTAGTCTTTAAGCGATTTCTTATTGCTTTCTAGATATTACCACCTTTATATCATTACTTGCGGGGTGACGGCCTTTTTAGGTAAAACCCTTTTCATACTCAATGAGCATAGCATGTAGTTCACCAATCATCTTCCCCATGTTATGCATATTGTAATTTCTCACAAATCCCGCAAAATCTTTAGTAAGGCCATTTAAGATAAGACCAAATACAAGATCTTGTGGTAGCATATAGCCAAGACGTTTCAATTGATCTACATATCCTTTCTACAACTCTCAGAATTACATATGCCAGCGAACTTTTTTACCCTCCCCTCTTGTTTGTCAGCATGGAACGTTTGCGGACTATAGGTCAAACCTCTCCACTACAGCCCAACGCCCCTTTTTTATTTTCTATTTTTCAAACATAGCTTTTAAGCTCTTTTCATCAAGTCATATGGGGTGAGGAGTTTTTCAAACGTCTTGAAAGCCATGAGCTCCATACTAACCGAGGTAGTCAAGACACGCAAACCTGCATTACAATATGCAATCAAAACATGCCTCTTCATTCTAGGACAGCACATTTATGCGCTTCAGAACAGTCACAGGAGCGCTGGTACTGGCCTTTTCCAAATGACATCATTCTTTCTTTTCAACTCTCAAAACTAACTTAAGTTGACGAAACCATCATTGAAAATTATTTTTAGAACAAGTTTTTCTTTTAACATCGACCTGAAAGCGAATGGTTTATGTTTTTGAACAGGTTAGTGTCATCTACAAAAACCATAGTTAGAAGTTCAAGAAATTAGTATTTTTTAAATAAAACTTCTTGAAGAAAATTACACTACACCCATGTTTACTATCAAATAAACATTTAATTTTCCAAAGACTATGATCCCTACTTGAGCCCGTAGCCACCACCACATCACTATGATCTGCTAGTGATGGAGTACTCCAAAAGGTAATCACGATCAATAATTGCCACCTGAGCAATGTACTATAACATTATGGGACTTACTTTATACAATAATTCTCGTAGTAAACAATTTTTCATCCCATCTAGCACTTCCTAAGGTACTCACCCATAGATCGATTAAGTCGTTCCGATCAAAACTATGATTATGTAACACTAACCGTCCTCACGAAAAATGTATAATCACCTTGGATTACGATCTACATACTCCTCACGCATAGAAAAAGGCATCTATAAGTGTTTTATTACGAATTGATGGCAATAACTTCTATTAACAACGGATATTATATTTGTCGTGACAAATATGTACGAGAAGCATGCATACACCTTTCGTATCATATAATTTTTAATAAATTTTTTCATCTTACTCAATTTAGTATATTTTTACGATAATCCACTATTCTTTCTCTACACCTCAATGTATAAAAAGTGTAACCTATTACAAACAATCGCGACTACCCCACAACAAACGAGACCAGATCAATTTTTCAACAACCATACCAATTTTTTTTATAATAATCAGACTGTGAATTGATGCCATAACAATCAGCAGTCTTATGGTACTAATACGTGCCACTAGAGCATAAGTATCAAAGTAGTCTATCCATGACTTTTGTTTAAAGCCTTGAATGAATAGCATTGCCTTGAACTTTTCAACAGTTCTATCTACCTTCAGCTTTCTTTTGAAAATCCAGCCTAGAGGTCTGCAACCTAGAGGTAGATCAGTCAACACCTAAGTGTTATTGCCCATGATGGAATCCATCTCATCATTAATTGCTTCTTTCCAGAAAGCAACATCCTGGGACTTCATTGCTTCATCAAATGTTTTTGGGTCATCCTCAACATTAAAGCAATAGGAATGTTGGTCAGAGACCTCATCCCTTGTACCTTCAATTAAGTATAATTGAAATTCAGGCCCAAAATCCTTTGGAGACCTATGCCTTTTGCTTTTCCTAAGCTGAGGCTCAGATTGCTGGACAATCTCATCAGAGGTCTTTTCACGGACCACTGAACCACCAGAGTCTTCAGTTCCTTTTACCAGGGACCACTGACTTGGTCTAGGGACAGATGAGAACCTGTGCTCATCAAAGATAGCATCCTTTGATTCAATAATTAAGTTAATAGCAACATAATCATTAGGTTCAATAACATAGAACCTAAAAGCCTTGGAATGCTTAGTATATCCAACAAAGTTGCATTCAATGCCTCTTTTACCCAAAGTTTTTAGCTTTGGATCAGGGAGTCTTAGAACTGCCCTATAACCTCAAACTCTTAGGTAATTCAGGTTTGGTTTCTTTTTAGTCCAGAGTTCATAAGGGGTAATCATGTTTCTTTTATTGGGAACCCTATTTAATAAATAGCAAGCTATTAACATAGCTTCACCCTAGAACCCTTGACTCAAACCAGAGTAGGACAACATGGAATTAATTATTTATTTCAGCACTCTGTTTTTCCTTTCAAATATACCATTTTGTTGTGGAGTATAGGGGGCAGTCATTTCATGGACAATACCAACAGACTAAAAATACAGAGTATCCATGTACTCACCTCCCCTATCAGTCCTGAATCTTTGATCAGAGACCCTTGTTGTAATTCAACTTCAGTTTTGAATACTTTGAATTTATCTAATGCTTCATCTTTTGTATGTAATAAATAAACATAGCAAAACCTAGAGGCATCATCAATAAATGTCACAAAGTATTTTTTGTTCCACAATGAAGGAGTAGCATGTAGATCACAAAGATCACTGTGAATCAATTCTAAAACTTCAGTTTTACGTTTTATACTTTAAAATGGTTTCTTAGTTATTTTATTCAGCATGCAAGTCTGACACTTTTCAGTGTCCATGTCAAAAGCAGGGATTAACCCATCCTTGGACATATCTTGCATCCTCTTAAAGTAGACATGACCTAGTCTAGCATGCCATAAGATTGAATCATTCAGTTTAGAGGTTGACATAAAGGCTGAACCAATATTACCAGAGACAATATTAAGCCTAAACATATGATTACTCAGATAACTAAAACAAATAAACACACTATGTTTGGATAAAACAAATTTATTTGATTCAATCACTTGTTTATAACCACAATTATTCAAAATACTACTTGAAACCAAATTCTTCCTTATATTAGGAACATGTAATACATTCAACAAAGAAACAACTTTTCCAGAACAAAACCTAAGATCTACATAACCACATACATGCACAAGGGCTGTTGACTCATTGCCCATGTGAATAATAGATCCATCATTCAGCGACTCATAAGTCTTGAACCAGCATCTATCTTTGCACACATGTACAGTTGCTCCAGAGTCAACCCACTAAGAAACATCATCATCCTGCACAAAGAAAGCCTCAGATACATATGTAACGTAATAAATCTGATGGGATTTATTAAACATACTCTAACCTTTTAGAGGGCTGGAAGAACCATCCTCAGATCCCTTTGTACCTGATCCATTGGCTATGTTTCCAACATTACCAGCCTTGCAATCCTTTTTCAAGTATCCAAGTTTCCCACACTTCCAACAAGTAACTTTTGGTTTCTTGTTTGGATTGGCTCTGGTATCATGATGCTTACGTTTACCCTTGTTGTCATTATACTTGGAGGAGTTGTTATGCTCTACCATATTGACAACTGAAGGACCAACAACATTGTTGCCCTTTGGCTTATCATTATCCTGAGCTCTGAGGGACTCCTCAATGCGCATATGACTGCCCAACTCAATCAAAGTTAATTCCTCCTTTAAATGTTTCAAGGTGTGCTTGAAATCTTTCCATGAAGGGGGAAGTTTATCAATGATACATGAAACCTTAATGGATTCATTCATGTTCATATTATGTTGTGTAAACCTTCCAAGTATACCAAGAAGTTCATTGTATTGTTCCAAGACTGGTCTTGAATCAGTCATTTTGTAATTTGTGAAATTACTAACAAGGAACTACTTACTTGAGGCATCCTCAGCCATATATTTGTCTTTCAAGGTATCTCATAGTTCTTTACAAGTTTCAACATTTTGGAAAACATCAAACAAGGAATCAGACATACCATTAAGGATTAAACCTCTACAGACATAATCGTCATTGTCCTATTTGGCCCTTTTCCTGACTTGTTCCACAGTTGAATTCTCACCACCATCCTCTGGCATAGGAGTAGTCAGCACATACACCACACTCATGCTGGAAAGCATAAAGTTTCAAACTTTTCCAGCTTGGCAAAGCTTGAAGCCATGTGTTTCATTGCAGCAGCATCCATTGATTATCACAATAGTTTACTTTAAATGTTGGGTGTAATGCCCAGAATAGGGTTAAGATAATCAATGACCTAACTACGTATCAAATGAATCACCGGATATCACTTAGAATCGTGTAATCACTTTCCAAAGTAAACTATTCAACCCTAATGCCTGGGTATCATGAATATCTACTTGGGATAAGACCAAATGTGTGTTCTTGGTTGAGGCACCAATCAAGAACCCTAGCGCATTCAAGTGTTTTTTATGTGTATGTTTTTACGCAGTTATTTCTATGTTGTGTGTGTCTCACAAGTAGTATGTAACCTCCTATTTATAGGAGAGTACTCAAGTCCTTAGTCAAGGAATTTTGAGAGATTATATGAGATATAATCTCTTTCATAATTAGAATCCTTGATTTAAGGAATTAGTGATTACATGACCATAATTATCGTGGTCAATAAGTGTGATTACTACTTACCATAAGAAATGGTCAAAGCAGTTATACGTCAGTGAATTCTATCCAGATGGATTTTTATTCAGTGACCTGAAACATCAGCTAGCCCGCTGAGGAGCATACCCGCTGATGGTTCAATACTGAAACAACCTCTGATGAGCTAACCCACTGATTCCTCTGATGGATTACTCTCTGATGGTATTCTTCAGCTTACTCACTCAGTGAGTTACAAAGCTGAAGCCATCAGTCCTCTGATGAACATCCTTCAGTCCAGAGTTACACTTACAGAGGAGTTAACTCATTAAAGTTCATCAGCGACTAGAATTCCCTTAACCACTATCTAAGTCAGGGTGTTTAAGGACCTCTGGGTGTACACTCCGTACCTCTATCCTCAGATACCAGTATGAACAGATCCCTACAATTAAACTAAATTTAGTGCTCATTAAAAACTGCATATTTTCACCCAAAATAAGCATTCGGCAGAAGCAGTTCAGTTTATCAAAACTCTCCAAACTGTATATCTGGTAAAATATAAGCAGATAAGTAGAAACAATAAGCAGAATAAATGAGCGATTCCATCTAAACATCCTTTGTCACTTGTCAAACACCATATTTCCAAATTGAGATTTGACATTGATTTTTTCATATATTTTGAACCAAAACATGCGATCTATTAGTTTTTTTATGTAGCTAAATGTATTCATGAAGGTCATATCAGAGAAGAAAATGGCTCTTGTAAACTACTGAATTTTGAAGCTGAAAAATAACCTTATTGACTTTTGAAAGTTAGAGATGGAATACTTTTTGGAAGCGGCATGGAACATTATGCATATTATTAGATCTAATGGTGAATAAACTGATAACTGAAAGTTTATGTTGTCTAGCCATTGCAGAAAGGCTATTTATGTGCCTAGAAGCTAAGCTATAGTTTCAATGCCTTGTTCATTTCTCCTTTTATATTTTGTTGCGTGCTCTAGTTTATATTTATCTTCCATTTTAATAGGTATTTGAGCTAATTATCAACTGTAAGTGTGCTGATGTATTATTGTGTTCTATTTCAGCAATGTTTTTGTCACTAGAAGTTCTACGTCACCTGAGACTGAACCTGCTAGTGATGAGTCCATCCAAATTGCCGACACTCAAATAGTCAATGAAGATATCAAAAAGGACGACTTCACATTAACCTCTTATGATCATGACGTATCTGTTAGAATATGTCCAAGTATAAATTAATATATGTCCAGATAATTTATTCGAGCCTATGGGGACGCACGCGTTAATACGTAAAACAATTAAAGAATATATTAAATGTAATATATTTATGTGA